>APFE030692323.1:82311-95084 GCA_000404065.3 Pinus taeda | reverse complement strand
TGGAACACATAATACATCATTAAATTGACCATTTTCTAGATGAACAGTTCCAGTCCCTACAACACTAAGAGATCTATCATCACCAACATATATATTTTTTGTGTTACAATCATTTAAAGAAGAAAACATGGCTTTTTTTTTTTGGCCATGTGATAAGAAGCTCCAGAATAAATGAGCCACTCATGAGAATGAGAAGAAGAAGATACATTTAGTGCATAACTAGACCGAGATGGTTGACAACCACATGTAGAAAGTGTTATTCCTAAAGATGAAGTTGAAGTTGAAGAATGCTCCAAATAGATGTTATGCTTTTTCATTGCTACTTCCAAGGCTTCCATCTTCTTAAAGCATTTGGATTCTAAGTGGCCATCTTGATTACAAAAGTTGCAATGTCTATCAGTCTTCTTCCTTTTGTTTTTATTTTCCTTATCATTTTGTTGAATTGATTTTTCATTTTGAGACTGAAACTGCTTAAGACCCTTGTTTGCTTTAGGGCCATTCTTTTTAGGATACTGCTTCTTAGGATTCTTTGAATTGGGTTGTTGCTAGGTGGATAAGGCTTTCTTAGAAGAGTTTCCAAGATTAAGAAGACCAAGATGTAAGAGTTTTTCTTATTCTCTTATTAAGGAATCACAAAATGCATCAAAAGAGGGGGACTTATAGTCTTGTCCTTGAGAAATCAAGGCTTCTCTGGTAGAATGGAAGGTGGAAACAAACATAGAGTAGGTTGGTCCCAACTTAATAAGAATGGAATATATAAGGCTACCATCTTATTTCTTAACCTTAACACCTTCTACGAGAAGTATAAGGGTCTTGAACTTGGACAAAAAATCTTCAATGGAAGAAAAATTATTGGGGTCCAACGTAAGCAACTCATTTTCGAGTTGATGGGCTATAATTTCATTTCTAATTCCAAAAAATTTAGTGAGTTGTTTCATTGCTTCATTAGGGGTATTAAGTTTTGCGATATGGAATCTAAGGTTTGGAGAGATAGACATACCTATTAACCCACGTGCTTGATCTTGCCTATTTTCCCATTTGGTTGCCTTATCTTCATTTTTAGGTTTAGTTTCTTTGCCTGAGGCTATTTTGTAAAGACCTTTACTTCTAAGTAAATCCACAATGTAGGACCACCATTGAAAGTAGTTGATGTTGTGAAGAATAACTTGGCATGGACTTTCCATTTAACAGAAACTGAAGTTGTAGATGTTGAAACTAAGGGTTTCAATAGAAAGATCTTGAAAAATTAGGCTGATTAAAAAAAAGGCTTCCGAATGAAGAAGTTATGGCTTTTTGAAGAAAAGTTGTTGAAGATGTTGATGAAGTGCGTGAATGTGTGGAAGTGAATGATAATGTTATATTTAAAAAAAATCGCCCCCCTTTTTCCAAACTTAATCTAATTAGATCACTTTAAAATTTTTTTTATGTGACCCACTTTTCTAAATAAGTGAAAGTCACTTTTACAATAGTATTTTATGAGCTACTCACTAAATTGTAATTTAAATAAAAGATAAAGAGATTTTAGAATTATAAGTGACTCACTTTTTATAATGGGCAAGAACACTTTTACATAAAATAACTTTAAAACATAAGTTACATGTGTTTTTTTAAAAAGTAATTCAACAAAAAGAAAGACTTGAACCTAAGACCTCTATTCTCATAAAGTAACTTTGGACCAAGTGAGCTAGTTTAAAAGGTTAATAATTTTTGGAAAAGAGGAAGGGGTTTTTCTTTTATTAGTCACTGAAGCTTTAGGGTGTGTGCTTACTTGAAAAAGCTCTTTTTTCCTACAAAATAAAAAACCACACAAAACAACATGGACATGCAAAAAAAAACCAAATCTTATGGCTTGAAGTTAGATTTTATCGGAAACTAAATATTTTCCTCAATGTTTCTAATTTTCCGAGACCACACTAAGATGCGGCGGAAAAGAGCATACACATGAGAAAAATCATTCCTTTCTGTTTCTAACTTGCCTAGATCGCATAGAGTCGTGGGGAAAAGAGCATATGAAGAAATGAAAGGTATAGATCCGGTAATAAAAAACAGAGAGCTAAATAAACTGAAATAAACAGATAGATGAATAACTAAAACTGCAAATAAAGACTGCATACCTCTAGATCTTAAAAATGACGTAGCTAGGGCTACCAGAAACCTTTTTGCATGAAACGAAAGCAGTTCCTCACTTGAATAGATGCTCCTAACACAATAGAGTAGTCCTTTCGGCCTGAAAGTAGTCAAAAGTAGTAGATCTAGGAAATGACAGGGGCATGCAGTTGTATAAGAAGCTCCAAAATCAATGAGCCACTCATGAGAATGAGAAGAAGAAGATACATTTAGTGCATAACTAGACCAAGATGCTTGACAACCACATGTAGAATGTGATATTCTTGAAGATGAAGTTGAAGTTGAAGAATGATCCAAATGGATGATATGCTTCTTCATTGTTGCTTCTAAGGCTTCCATCTTCTTAAAGCATTTGGATTCTAAGTGGCCATCTCGATTACAAAAGTTGCAATGTCTATCAGTCTTCTTCCCTTTGTTTTTATTTTCTTTATCATTTTGTTGAATTGACTTTTCATTTTGAGACTGAAATTGCTTAGGACCCTTGTTTGGTTTAGGACTATTCTTTTTAGAATATTGCTTCTTAAGATTCTTTGAATTTGGTTGTTGTTGGACGACTAAGGCTTTCTTACAAGAGTTTCCAATATTAAGAAGATAAATATGTAAGAGTTTTTCTTGTTATCTTATTAAAAAATCACAAAAGGAATCAAAAGAGGGAGACTTGTAGTCTTGTCCTTGAGAAATGAAGGCTTCTCTAGTAGAATGGAAGGTGGAAACAAACACAGAGTAGGTTGGTCCCAACTTAATAAGAATGGAATAAATAAGGCTACCACCTTATTTCTTAACCTTAACACCTTCCAAGAGAATTATAAGGGTCTTGAACTTGGACAAAAAATCTTCAATGGAAGAAAAATTATTGGGGTCCAACATAAACAACTCATTTTCGAGTTGAGGGGCTCTAATTTCATTTTTAATTCCAAAAACTTTAGTGAGTTATTTCATTGCTTCATTAGGGGTATCAAGTTTTACGTTATGGAATCTAAGGTCTAGAGAAATACACATCCCTATTAACCCATGTGCTTGATATTGCCTATTTTCCCATTTGGTTGCCTTATCTTCATCTTTAGGTTTAGTTTCTTTGCATGAGGCTACTCTGTAAAGACCTTTACTTCTAAGTAAATACACAATGTAGGACCACCATTGAAAGTAATTGGCGCTGTCAAGAATAATTTGGCATGGACTTTCCATTTTAACAGAAACTGAAGCTGTAGATGTTGAATCTAAGTGTTCCAATGGAAATATCTCGAAAAATTAAGCCGATTAAAAAAAATGGCTTCCGGATGAAGAAGTTATGGCTTTTTGAAGAAAAGTTGTTGAAGATGTCGATGAAGTACATGAATGTGTGGAAGTGAATGATAATGTTAAAAAATCCCCCACCCCCTTTCCAAATTTAATCTAATTAGTTCACTTTAAAAAAGATTTTATGTGACCCACTTTTATAAATAAGTGAAAGTCACTTTTACAATGGTATTTTATGAGCTACTCACTAAATTGTAACTTAAATAAAAGATAAAGAGACTTTAGAATTATAAGTGACTCACTTTTCATAATGGGTGAGAACACTTTTACATAAAGTAACTTTAAAACATAAGTTACATGTTCTTTTTGAAAAAGTAATTCAACAAAAATAAAGACTTGAACCCAAGACCTCTATTCTCATAAAGTAACTTTGGACCAAGTGAGCTAGTTTAAAAGGCTAGTAAGTTTTGGAAAAGAGGAAGGTTTTTTTTTAGTCACTGAATCTTTGGGGTGCGTGGTTACTTGAAAAAACTCTTTTTGCCTACAAAACAAAAAACCAGACAACCCAACATAGACATGCAAAAAAAAAAACCAAATCTTATGGCTTGAAGTTAGCCTTCACTGAAAGCTAAATATTTTCCTCGATGTTTTTGATTTTCTGAGACCACACTAAGGCGCGGCGAAAAAGAGCATACACATGAGAAAAATCCTTCCTTTCTATTTCTGATTTTCCCAGATCACACAGATTCACGGGGCAAAGAGAATATGTAGAAATTAAAGGTATAGATCTGGCCATAAGTAACAGAGAGCTAAATAAATTGAAATAAATAGATAGATGAATAACTAAAACTACAAATAAAGACTGTATACCTCAAGATCTTAAAAATAATGTAGCTAGGGCTACCGGAAACGTTTTCGCGTGAAACAAAAGGGGTTCCTCACTAGAACATATGCTCCTGACGCAATAGAGCAGTCCTCTCAGCCCGAAATTAGTCAGAAACAGTAGATCTAGGAAACAAAAGTCAGATGCAGTTGTACCGGCTTCAGATTTGGATCACCACTGGATGCAGCCCTCAAATAGTTCTAATATCATGTAGGAATTTACAGGGTTCCTTAGAGAGAACACCAAAGGACACTGCTCACAAACAAATCACAAATCAATCCACCAGTATTCTTGACGTGGTTAAAACCCTCAAAGGGATAAATAGTCCATGGCCTGAGCCAACACAACCACTTCTAGAAATTTATTAATAAAAGAAAGAAAATTTACATAAGATTCTCTCATGAATGGTCACCCTACAAATGACCCTCCATGCTCTTTAAAAAGAGATCATGGACCAATCGGGTGTTAAGCTACAGATCAAGCATCGGTAATACCAAGGAGAGAATGAACTATCAGATCACTTCATGTCTAGAACATATCGTGATTGTCAAATTGTAAGTTACAAATGTACATAGTAAAGAAACACACTTTACCTAACTCTACACTAGACCAAGTTATACTTAACTATTTCCTATGTGTTAGAATATCTTAACATCAGTTTGTAACCATTTCCAACTGAGATTGCGCATTGCACAATTCTAGTAGCCAACAGCCAGACTGGACTTTGCATTGTGCAGTTCCAGTAGTCAGTCAGTCTCCTAGCAACCCAGATTGTGCTTTGCGTAGTCTTGGCAGTCAGTGTCCCGACCTCTCGGCCGAAATTGTGCAACCTTCATGATCAGCCACACAGGTATGTTGCAAGTAAATTTTCAAGTTCATTTTAGTTTTTGGATGACATATTTCTTGCCATGAGTGTTTCCATGTCTCCAAGTATTGTAGGTGTTCATCTGCCTCTCAGCAGTGCAAGTGCAATGGTTTCCAAGAGGGCAGAATCGAAGACATCGTTCAGAGCACACCTTGAGATGTAGTTAATCAAATGTCTATGAGCTTTCCTACTCATAAAGACATCAAGTTGTTTGTAGACAAGAACATCAAGTTATCACAACGAGTAGCATCAGGAAGAGAAGCTGAAAGCAGCATATCGAATGCAATGAACACAACGAATGCAACAAATGTTGTGAATGCAACGAATGCAATGAATGCAAGAGGAAGGTTGTTGACAACACAGAGGTGGAACAAAGTTTCAAGATCAAGCACATACACTGATGATGAAAGCAACTTGGGAGACTCCGGCTATGAGGTGACGACGTGACATGAAGATTGTGCGAAGATAGAGAATGGAACAAAGAAGGAGTTTCATGTGTTGAAGCAACAACTAAGGGAAGAACATGATGCTGCACAGACAGACGAATGAGTTGTAGTAGGAACATGAATAGCAGTGGGTGCAACATGCACTCACAGATGAAACTATTCCCATATAAGTTAAAGATCCATCTTAGTAGTTGGCATAGAGCAGACATGGAGAGCAGTGTTCTTGATCGCATGCAAGGGATTCATAAACACGCACGTCATTGTGTGCATGCATGCAATCCAACCCATTCACCACATTGACCAAGGCGAAGACAAGAAGCAAGCCCAACTGGAGTTGAACATGTACTTCGTCAAGTTGATGCGTGTGACCACCAGCACACACTTGAAGATCAACACAAACATTATGCATCAATGTGTGTCGGTTCAACCACACCCAAGAAGACCATGTGCATGTTAGCAGATGAGTTGGATGAAGGAACTGAACCAATGCACCAGATACAACAAAAGCAAGAGTTCACTTCACCAAGATGTCACCATGGGGTGTATGCACACCATCACGCATGACCAAGCTTGGCTGCACCACCTTCACCATCACAAGCATGTCAAAGAGTTGGTCTCATCACAACGGACTGAGTGTCATTGATGTCTTGCATACCTTTCTCAAGCCATTTTGTCTCACATGAGTACATGTGCATTGTAATGTTGAGTCATGTCAAGTGTAAGTCAAGTGTCAATAGTTGGATGTAACAATCATAGAGTAGGTGAAGAGTCATGAGGGTAGTTTAACTATCACAAAGGGGAATGTTAAGGGTCACCCCACCCTTTTCTATAAATAGTCCCTCATAACTCATTGTAAGCGCTTTTGGTCAGCTAAGCTTCCGATAAGACTATCTTGGAGAAAGATTGGACAGTATTGTAACACGCCTTGGCTTCTCCACTACACGAAGCTGGTTCATCTCTTTGGAGGAGCAGGTGGATGTGGCTGTAATGCTTCACTGTTGGGGCTAGCAGGTTTACATGGATGTACTATATGATTGGGACTTACACTTCTTTAAATAATAAGAACAATCAATTTTCATGCATATGTTTTTATTGTAGTTGGACTGCTTTGTTTGCTTAGCAATATATTTGTGTATGAACTGCTTCGTATGCGATTAAATGAATCTTGTTGCAGATGTGTTGTTGGTTTAACCATCACTTTGGATTATCGACTAATCTTCTTTCCAACTTATGATGCATCTTCGCTCGTGTGTTCCCTTCTCAGCTGAGTACTACTACAGGTTGTTAAGGGGTGCACTCATCTCACCCCCCATGTGTTAGAACCTCTCATTCACCTTCCTTGATTCAATGGGTCGGTCACACCCTTGCTACTAATAGAGTTATCTTACTTGCCTTTGTGCGACATTGCGGTAAAGGAATTACCTTGCGACCCACTGTTGGGACTCCTACACCAAATGGTCTGAGGTCTAATTGAGGCTTTTTACCGGGGAGATCCCCTTAACATGTTGGCGGGTCTAGCACCGTCAACATTTTGGTGCTAGAACGAGGGCCATATGACAAGCTAAGTCCTCACATCTATTTTTAATCTCTACACATCTATCATGACTAACTACTGAGTTCTCTTCCGGGATGTATGTCTTATGGAAACAATTTCATCATCTCGAAAAAGCTCTCGGATAACTTGTCTCATAAAACATTTGATGGTGGAGGCTACGTGGCCTTGGTAAGGCACGTGGTTGGCGTTGTAGGCTCATGTGAAAGACATGGATTCTTTGAAGAATACATGAGTTTCACATTGTTTGTTTACACGCTTCAAGGGCACCCAATGCAATGGTGTGCCACGCTGCCCGAAAAATCTATTCAATCTCTTGCTCATCTGGTCACAGAGATAAACCATGCTTTCAATCACTTCGACCGTCAAGGGCACAACAAAGAAATTTTGAAATTACAAAAAGCACCCGATGAATCTATTGAACAGTTTTACATGCACTTTTGTAATGTTGCATACCGATTCCTAGAAGATGATATTGATTAGGAATTATTTGATGGAAGATTTGAGTATCTTCTTCACATATCCAAGCCTCACTCAACACACTTTGGTGATGGATCTGCACAATCACAAGCAGGCACAGTTGCTGTCACAAGTGATTGTCCACCTTCACCTCATCAAACAGCTCCACAACTGTGGAGTGATGTGGGAAATCATACACACATCTCAGTTGAACTGTTACATCCTCCCACCCCACTTGCTCTTTATATTTGCGTAGATTTGGCTTGTAAGCATGCTGGTTGTCACATGGAATCGTTCCCTTGAATTTTTTCCTCACATTCTGTTGATCCTCTGGATCGTATTGTCTTGTGCTCTTCCATTCTAGACTCCTCACTTGTTGTTAACAAGGATCAAGTTTTCGACGAAGTTGGTGTTATGCAGCCAACCTGCACGATCATTCATGATGAGTGTGTGCGAGAATCCAAAGAAGAGCCTGTAGTGAAGGGTGACTCCCTTCTGGTCATGCCCCATCTGCTTCATCCTGACATCCCTTGTGATTCTACCACTGCCGATTTTCCCTATGAAAACTCATTTTTGGATGCTTCTACTTCTGATCATTCATCGGAAACCTCAAATGTATGTATGTCACTAAAGTGTGGAGAGGACACATCTTCCTCAAAAAATCCGTTCAATCTATCATTTATTTTTCTTGAAAACACAGAGGGTGAACATATTTTCTTCTCATCTACCCCTCTGCCCAATCCATCAAATCATGAGGATGCCGACAAGCATCTTGAATTTTATGATCTTGGTTGTCATGATCTATTCACTTCCTCATTTGATCATGATGTTGATTCAACCATTGTTAATCTATCTAAGACACTAGTCTAAGATGATCTATCTATACATGAGGCAAAACCCCCCAAACTGTCGAGGCACTTCAGCTCGAGCTGACAGTTATGTTAGGCCCTCGTTTTCCTGAGGTTGGTTTCACTTCCGGTCAGGAAGTTGTTGAAACACTCAAGACTCCTCATTACTCTTTGCTTTTCATTGAAGATCAACCAAACAACCAGATTACGCTTCCTCCACTCAAACTACATGATCCCATTGCTCAATGCATTGGAGGAATCTTACACAGCAAGCACACATGCACAATGCAAGTGGTCTACCTTTCTCATGTTTTCTTGCATGTCACAGTCAAGAGAATGCATACACTCAACATCTGCACGTACTGTAACACAACATCATGACAACACCACATAATTCATGTCATGCATTATCACTCATCTTTGTTCTGTGGTCACTTGTAAGCTCAGAGTGTGTTTGTCTTCACTGTTACATTTTTCTTGTTTGTTGGTTCGCACAACTGTCTTGTTCGTGAACCTTGCCTTCACCAACATGGGTCAACCAATGCGATGGTGGCTGCATTGGAAGTATCACTTCACATGAGATGACCGATGCACTGTTAACTTAGGAGTAGGAGTAGTGTTTGCTTTTGAGTTGTTTGCTTGCATGCTTGTTTGCTTACTTGCTTTGTTTGTTTTTTTGTTTGCTTGCTTGTCTGCTTACTTTCTTTGCTTTCTATTTTGTTTTTGCTCTTGCTTTGCTTTGTTATTTGTTAGTTCACTTGTTTCATTTTGTAGGATAGTTTCGCCTGAAACCATATATGACTCTTGAAGCAAGCTGGGTAAAGTACAAGAGGCCATGTGCTACTATCACTACTTGGTTATTTGTCATCCTCTCTCTATATGAATAACTTGTTACTTTTGATGGAAAATATATACTATTCGAAGTGAACCTTGGTGAAAACACAATGCTTGTGCGCTAACTAGTGTCACCTACTCTAGTCGGTCATTTTTGGGTTAACCCTTGTCAGTTCAGTCAAGTAGAGTAAGGTGAGGGCGAAAACCTTAAGAGGCACGTCAGAGGTATAATAAACTACTTCTCTACATGAACAACCTCTTCTTCTCTCAATACGTCGGGATCCCTCTTCCGCCAATGAAATGAATAAGTGTTATGCACAGTTACAAAGATGAAAATGAAAAAAATGAAAAAGCTAAAAAAAATGAAAATGAATAAGGCAAAAGAATAGAAAGGCTTCCTGCGTAGAGAGGTGACGCACAAAGCTAGTACATCTCTATGGAGGAGCAAGCAGATGTGGTTATAACGCTTTGCTATTGGGAATAGCAGGTTTACATGGATGTATTATATGATTGAGACTTACACTTCTTTATATAATAAGAGCCAACACATTTTCATGCATATGTTTTTATTTTAGTTGGATTTCTCTAGTTTCTTAGCAATATATGTTGTTTAACTTACGTATTTGTGTATGAACTACTTCGTATGCGATTATATGAATCTTGTTGTAGATGTGTTGTTGGTTTAACCATCACTTTGGGTTATTGACTGATTTTCTTTCTAGCTTGTGATGCATCTTTGCTCGTGTGTTCCCTTCTCAGCTCAGTACTGCTATGGGTTGCTAAGGGGCACACTCATCTCACCCCCCATGTGTTAGAACCTCTCATTCACCTTCCTTGACTCATTGTAGCAGTCACACCCTTGCTACTGACAAAGTTATCTTACTTTCCTCTGTGCGACATCGTGGTCAAGGCATTACCTTACGACCCATTGATGGGACTCCTACACCAAATGTTCTAAGGTCTAATTGGGACTTCTCACTGGGGAGATCCCCTTGACATGTTGGCGGGTCTAGCACCGTCAACATATTCAAACCCCAACAATTGAGCAAGATACTTGTACTCAAATCACTCTTCAGAAGCTATCATCAATGGTATTAGAAAAAATTATGCATGAAAATAAAACATCTCACTGTATTCCCATGAAGAGACATCAACAAAAATTAACTCCAATGTCTTTCTTTATTATTCAGGAAAAATATTACACAAGAACTTTTCGCTAAGCGAACGACTCAAAGGTCAGATGGATCAACTGACAAATGACTTCTTATTTAAAGATAAATCCTCCAATGACTAGTTTGAGTGATCATCGTCAAAGAAATATTGACTGTTGATGAAGATTAAAAGTTATTTTAATCTCATTTGTCAAAATATTTAAATATTTGGGGAAATTCGAATTTTTCAATTAAATGCATTTTAATTAACTCAAAAATTAAATTTTTGAGTTAATTTCCCCAAAATTTTGACTTTGACTTAACCCCAGGGGGCTTAAAATTGATCAAAATAATTAATTTAGCTTAGTCCCTAGACCTCTTAAAATTTAATTTTTAAGGACCGACAAATTTTGCCTTTGGAGAATTTAAATTCACCTAGCATCTAGAATTAATTAAATCTCTGGCTTAGGATTTTAATTAATTTTTGGCCATAAAATTTAATTAATTAACCTATGAGGGAATACATTAATTTTTCAACCCTCAAGACACTTTACATCACGATTTTCATATTTTTTACATCATAAGGGGTTAAACCCATTTGTAATAGACCTTCACAGACTACCTATTTCTGCGACACAAATATAACCCAACAGATCAAGCAATTTGTAATAAAATAACCTAACCATATAGTTAGGATTATTCCCAAATCACTTTTACATAGACTCGATCTAGAACACTAGGACTCACCTAAGATTCCAGTGACAAAATCCATTCTGACTTTGGGGTAAGACTAAAGGAAAACTCTGCCGACCATCCGAGAATGGATCAGTGAGACAAAAAACCTTCCGGAATGTAGATTATCACCAGAAAATTAGGTTTACCTAGGAAATTACATACACGACACAGATCTGTTGAGATTATTTACATTATACAGATTCAGAAAGGGTTTGCATAACGTCTTGACCTTGATGATGATAGTTGTACGGTACGAACACATCGATCAGGCGCTATATCTTTTGTAGAAAAATGGGGTGTAATGCTATGGGTCATCGACACGTAGTGGTCAACATTTGGCTCTACTTGGGGACATGTTGTTGCACTAGAGGAATGTGATAATCCAGAATCTGCATCCATGCAACACACAATTTACCATAAGTAGCATCTATCCAAAACCATCATATAACATTAAGCACATGAGAGATATAAGCTCTTCGTTTATTAACTAGTCTAACAACATGAAAAACATAAATCTACCTACAAAATAAAATACTGAAATAAAAGGGCGTAGGTTTAGAAATACAATACAAAGATGCCCCATGGCATCAGATGCGTTCAATATAGTGCATACTGAGCATTTGTCTACTTTCAGGCAAATCTGTTGGCTATTTCTTGGATGTGCCATGTCCAATCTTGCACATGGTAGGACTTTTTCCTATCCAAAAATCAAGCTGCTTGTGGCCATCAGATGGATCAAACCGCTTTCTTGTTCTCTTTCTCTTTCTCGTTTTCTTTGTGGTGGGATGTATCACTGACGATGTGGAACATTCTACTTAAAAACTCTCAGATGAGGTAGATAAGATATGCATGACATGTCTTTCTTCATTCTGCATCTTCTCTGTCAAGAGTGATGGATCATTCTCATAGGTGTCATGAGTTATAACTTGATCTTCTTGATTTGAAAAACGCTCATACGGAAAACTTGGAAAACTTCTGTGATATGTGCTTCTTTATGAACTTGATTTGTTATGACTGGTGGATTAACCATGTGAGCATCAACCCGATTCTTATCAATTTCCATTTTATCTAGGTCGTCTTCAATTAGCCATTTTTCAATGGAAAAAATAACCTCTTCATAATAATATGGAGCTTGCTACAGCAGACAAGGTGGCTTACAATATTTTGACGTTTTCTTGTTTCATCAATGTAAACTTTGAAATGGGAACTGATACTGTTACCCATTTCATAGAGATAGCAAAAAATTGACCCGATTTTGAAAAGGGGCGATGCAGAACACACATATTTTTTTTAGAACATAGTTTTTGTCACTTTAAATAACCGATACGATTACCCGTTTCGTAGAGGTAATAAAAGGTAGTAAAAACGTGACCCGATTTTGAAAAGTGGTGATGCAGAATATAATACTTATTTTTTGGAGCATATTTTTGACAATTTAAATATTCTTATGTATCAAATATAAATATTTGTTTTTAAATGTTAGTGAGTTTTATGCTGATTTTGAAACGTGTTGATGCAACGTATTATACAGCATACATTTTTTTTTTAGAGGACTTATTTTCACACTTTAAAATTTATTATGTCCATTTTTTTAAATTATGATTACTTAACGAATTTTTAAGTTGTTTTATTTTTAT
>APFE030692323.1:5317-81150 GCA_000404065.3 Pinus taeda | reverse complement strand
TTTTTTTTTAGCATATACTTTAATTTATGTTTTGTTAATATTTAAACTTTTTTTGTTTTGTGTTTTTTCATTGTTTTAATTTTTTAATTTTTAATTTTATTTTATGTCTTCATTATTTGTTTGAAATTTTATTTTTTTTTCAGGGTCATGATAAAATAATTTACGCTATTATTTCGAAATGTTGAAATATTACCCTTGAAAAAAAGGGAAAAAAAATGTTATCCCAACGTAAACACTTTTTGTTTTGAGGGTGTTTTTTGGACAATTTTTGCACAAAAAATTGGTTTTCACCGCCATTTTTAAAACATGTTCAAAATTTACCCTAGAAAAAAAGAGTGTTATTCTAGCATTAACACTTTTCATTTTTAGCACTGTTTTTGATGTTTTTAAGGGGTTTTTTGGCTAGAGTTCCCGTTTTGAGTTTACAGTTCCCATTCAAAGTTTACATTGATTTTCTTTCATCCTCTGACCGATGTTGAAATTTTTGTACCTGTATTGCTACGACATCCATCTGGTTAGAGTGTTCAACCTTCATAGCACTGACCTCCTTGGCATGGTTTTCCTCTATGGTCAATAACTTATTTTGAAGACATATCTAACCAGCTTCCATATCTTTTATTATTTTTTCATTGTCTCCTTTTATGGTCATCAAGCAATTTTTCATAGAGCTCATTTCTCTGTCATGATTAGCCTTCATGGTTTCCATTTCATTAGCATGCTTTTCTCTCATGACAAGTAAATAGTTTTGCATGGAAGTCCTTTCTTTCTCATGATGACTCTGCATGTTGGTCCTCATAGCCTTCCTATTCTGAGCACACTTTTCTACTACAATGGCTATGTGATTGGAGTGTTTAATTGTCATGGTTTCCATCTCATCATCACATTTTTCCAATTGAGTGTATAAAGTTCTCATATCCTTGGCTTAATCAACTATAAATTTTTCTTGACTAAGCTCCATATTTTTTACCAGTTGCGTTTGGCTAGACTGCATGTCATGATTAGCCTTCATGGTTTCCATTTCCTTAGAAAGTTTTTCTCTCATGACAAGTAAATAGTTTTGCATGGAAGTCCTTTCTTTCTCATGATGACTCTGCATGTCGGTCCTCATAGCCTTCATATTTTGAGCACACTTTTCTACTACAGTGGCAACGTGATTGGAGTGTTTAATTTTCATGATTTCCATCTCCTCATCACGTTTTTCCTGTTGAGTGTACAAAGTTCTCATATCCTTGGCTTAATCAACTATAATTTTTTCTTGACTAAGCTCCATATTTTTTACCAGTTGCGTTTGACTGAACTGCAAGTCATGATTAGCCTTCATGGTTTCCATTTCCTTAGCATGTTTTTCTCTCATGACAAGTAAATAGTTTTTCATGGAAGTCCTTTCTTTCTCATGACGACTCTGCATGTCGGTCCTCATAGCCTTCATATCCTGAGCACACTTTTCTACTACAGTGGCTATGTGATTGGAGTGTTTAATTTTCATGATTTCCATCTCCACATCACGTTTTTCCAATTGAGTGTACAAAGTTCTCATATCCATGGCTTAATCAACTATAAATTTTTCTTGAATAAGCTCCATATTTGTTACCAGTTGTGTTTCACTGAACTGCATGTCTTTAACCAAATACTTTAGTTCTTCAATAAGATGCTTATCATTTTCCCTTTCATTGTCGACATTGATTTCATAACTTGTTCCTACTTTTCCACTATCATGGATTCATCTTACAATGGTACAAGTGGATGGCACATTTGATATGGAGAATTCTCTTGAAATATTTCATTGATAGTTGAATCCTATAAATGATTATTTTCATCATGTTGCATAGTATTAAGAGCAAAAGGTGAGCCACCTTGATCTCCATATCTATCTTTAAAAGAATTTATGATGTCTTGTAAAGAAGCGAAAGAATCTTCAAGACAATTATGAAACCAATTCAAGGCATCACCCTCTAAAGAAAAGGCAAATATACGCATCTTGACATATTCATGTTTATATTGGGAAGAATGACAATATCTGATTATTATATGAGTAACCCTAGATAGATGCTTTCTAGCAGCGGCTGAATCACCACCTGAGAATAAAGGTAATTTATGAATGGCCTCCTCCGGCATATCATGGAGAAAGTTAGTAAAATGACAAGGGGCAAACAAGTCATCTATGATGACTTGGACCAAATGGATGCTAGAGAGAGACCCATGCTCAAGAAAATCAAGAGATCACAAGAAGTGAGCTTCTAGTAGAAATTCTTGTAAGAAATGAAAGAAGTGGAGTCGCCACTTGAACATGAATCTAGCTCTAGGATCCAAAAGGTCCAAAAGGAAAAAATGACTGGATATAAGGGAGGGCTTATTATCTGAGAAATAATGGATGAATAAGTGGAGTCACCACCCAAACAAGAAACTAACCGAAATGTGCAGGTGCTAAAAGTGCAGATGAAACGATTAATGAGATAACGAAAGATAAGGCAATGAAAAGATTAAATGATGCCAGGAAGTGTTGTATTGATGTGATAAGAAATGGTGAAAGATTAGATGGTTAGAAAAATGTCCTGAGGACCAAGGACAAAAAAACTCTATTCCTGACAACGACGCCAAAAAATGTTGTGTTGGATTATGGGAAGAATAAAAATGAGATGATTAATGTGATATCAAGGAAACCAAGGACAAAAAAAACTCTATCCCTGACAACGATGCCAAAAAATGTTGTTGCACAAAGTGTCTAGGCACCATGACAATGCTCAGAGTAAGGGTTGTCACTCTAATCCTTACTCACTTCGTTTAGACTCTCTCCTTGACAAGCCAAGGGGGGTAGTCCCTAAGGTTAATCGATGAGGATAGCCTGTGGAACACAGGCTTTGGGATATTTTAAGGATGAACAACTTGATGAATTTAAAATAAGTCTCAATCAATTGAGATAGATAGATTAAAATAAGACACAATCACACGATAAAAATGACTACAAACCAGTGCCTTTAATGTGATGTAACCAAAGACTAAATAATAACAAGTCACCCAGAGTAGTTTATAAATGTGACGAATAATGACAATTATGAACGATTAAATGTAAACGCCTAAAACTCTATCATGCAAGAGATTCCAAATTTAAAATGATTTTCATTAATGACCTAGATCTAGAATTTAATTAAATTTCTCCTATAGCCAATATAAATTTTAAAACATTAGTTGCACTTGACAATAGAGAAATATTACCACAGAATGACACCAAGGAAATTTATGTAATCAATTCAATTGTTCCTTAGGAAATTAATTAAATGTGGTAAATGAAGAAATCAAAACCTTTTAATATGACAAAGTAAATCAAAATGGTTAATAAATTGAAACTTTAATGGGCCATAGGCCACATTAAAAAATTTAATGTGAAAGCTCAAATCCTCTTTTAATTTAATTCCTTAGTCAGGAGAGTTAAAAAAAAAAATGTTTTAGATTTTTTAAAATTTTTAGATTTTTAATTTAGGATTTTTTTAGAATTTTTTAATGAATAAATAAAATTGAATTCAAAAATCAAATCGAAAATAAAAGAGAAATTAAAAATAAAATATCATAAATAAAAAATTAAAGAGAAATCAAAATCAAAAATCAAAAATAAAAAACATAAATAAATGAAATGAAATCAAGTCAAAATAATAAAACTAAAAACCAAAAAAAAAATAAAAATCTAAGGTTTTAAAAGAAATGAAATCAGAATATCTAAACCCTAATCGTGAAAAATAATAAACAAATGAAACTTAATAAAAATTTGAATGTGTGTGTTTGTTCTTTTTGCAGGTCTAGCGGGGGAATGGAAGTGTTCGATGGTAGCGTGAGCAACAGATGAAGGTCGACGGAAAAAGCAGTGACGATGGAGGGGAGACAGAGTCACGAGTAAAGGAGTTCAATGGAAAGGACAATGATGGAGCCGTTTACGGATGGAGTAAGGAGATGTGTACAATTTAGGCAGTCACAATTTGCAACTGCAAATGCAAAGATATGAGGGCTGATGCAGGTTTGATGGACGGAGGGAGCTGCAGCGATGGGCGAGGGAAACGGACATGTGGGCTTGCAGCTAGACAACAATGAGGAGGGGTTTGCGTATAGAGGAGAGGGTTTGTAGTGTTGTTTTCAGGGAAGGTGTAGCAAGCTTGCATGTTAGGGAGTTTAAGCAACACACAAATGAGGAAGAATGCAGATGGGTAGCGTATGGAAAGGAAATCAAAAAATAGAGGGAAGGAAATGCGTTTTGCAGGTCGAGATAGTGGAAGAGGAGGGTTGCAGATTTTTCAAAGAATGGCAGTGATGGAAGGATGCAAAACGGAGGATTTGGAGCAGCGAATAGAGGAGAGGGTAGATTGGGGTTAAAAAAATAGGACCCAAGAAATTATATATACAAGAATGAATAATGTAATGAGTTAGTGAAATAATACAAGGTGAAAGGTTGGCATATATAGGTACAAATGAGAGAATTTATTTTTGAAGTTTTGTATGTGGTACAAAAAAAAGAACTTTAAAAATTGAAAGTCAAATCTAACTAAAATAAATTTAAACTACAAAATTTAAACTTAAATAATTTTGAAATCCTAAAGTTATTTACAAAATAAATAAATAAAAATGATTTTGAAATCCTAAAGTTTTATAAAATAAATAAATAAATAAATAAATAAATAAAATTTTGAAATCCTAAAGTTATTTACAAAATAAATAAATAAAAGAATTTATGAACTATTAGATCTATACAAAGGATAGTGAAAATTAACTACTTGCAGATAAACTATAATATTCACAATGGAATAGATCAAGAGGAATATGAGTCCAACTACATTCCCTTGATCTAGTGTTTAATAGCTCTAATTAGCAAATCTATCAGATAAGCACAAAAAATAAATAAAAATAAAAAATAACAAGAAGTGCTAGCTCAAAACCCTCATGCATCACCAAATGAAAATCATATGATAACCTTAGAGCTTATTTAGCTAGGCTCTTCAAAAAAACACAGATCGGGAGTTGGCTAGTCCAACTGAAAACTTCCCCTAACGCCAGATGATCTAACTCAAGATTTCCTTGCAAAACCAAATCCAGCTATTAAAAATAGAGCGAGAAAATAATCATAAAACTTAGACAAATAGAGACACCTGTTATTACGTTCAAAATTTAAATTATTATTCAAACCCCAACTGAGCAAGATACATGTACTCAAGTCACTCTTCAGAAGTTATCATCAATGGCTTTAGAAAAAATTATGCATGAAAATAAAACATCTTACAATATTCCCATGAAGAGTAACACCAACGGAAATTAACCCTAAAGTCTTTCTTTATTATTCAGGAAAAAGATTACACAAGTTCTTTTCACTAAGCACACGACTCAAAGGTCGGATGGATCAAATAACAAATTACTTCCTATTTAAAAATAAATCCTCCAACGGCCAGTTTGAGTGATTCTCGTCAAAACAATATCAACTGTTGATGAAGATTAAAATTTCTTTTAATTTCATCTATCAAAATATTTAATTATTTGGGGAAATTTTAATTTTTCAATTAAATGCATTTTAATTAACTCAATAATTAAAATTTTGAGTTAATTTCCCCAAAATTTTTGCTTTGACTTAACTCGGGGGATCAAAGGCTTAAAATTGATCAAAATAATTAATTTACCTTAGTCCCTGGACCTCTTAAAATTTAATTTTTAAGGACCGACGAATTTTGTCTTTGGAAAGCTAAATTTACTTAGGTCCTAGAATTAATTAAATTCATGGCTTAGGATTTTAGTTAATTTTTGGCTAGAAAATTTAATTAATTAACCTATGAGGGGATAAATTAATTTTCCAACCTTCAAGACACTTTACATCATGATTTTCATATTTTTTACATCATAAGGGGGGAAACCCATTTGGAATAGATCCTCAAAGACTACTCATTTCTCTGACACAAATATAACCGAGTAGATCAAACAATTTGTAATAAAATAACCTAACCATATAGTTAGGATTATTCCTAAATCACTTATACATCGACTCTATCTAGAACACTAGGACTCGCTTAAGATCCCAGTGATAAAATCCATTCTGTATTTTGGGTAAGACTGGAGGAAAACTTTATTGACCATGCAAGAAGGGATTAGTGAGACAAAAAACCTCTCGGAATGTAGATCGTCACCAAAAAAGTAGGTGTACTTAGGCAATTACATACATGACATGGATTTGCTGAGATTATTTACATTATACACATGCAGAAAGGGTTTACATAACATCTTAAAGTTGATAATGATAGCTGTACGGTACGAACACATAGATCAGGCGCTATCCCTTTTGCGAAAAAAGGGGGTGTACTGTTATGGGTTGTTGACATGTAGTGGTCAACAGGGAGCAATACATAGTGTCTTGATAATGACTCCTATGGTTGTTTTTTATTTTAATGTTGTAAAATTTTAGTATCTCACTTTTTGTATGTCGATCTTATAAAGACAAGTCGTGTATATACGTAAGTTCTGAATTGAAAAATCGTGTATATCTTGGTATGATGAAGAAACAAGCTCCAATTTTTCTTGCTAGTTCTAGAATTGGTTAAGTACAGTCTACATAGATCACAAGGATTTAGGGGAGCATTTTTTATTCTTCTAATAATTTATTGTTGGCATTATGATGCTTATCAATACTGATGTTGCTTATGATTGTTGAAATTCTTGTTTAATGATAAAAAAAGTGTATGGTGCAGATCATGTGTGGTGCATAATAGTTGTTGATGAATATCATGGTCTTATTGAGCTCTTTGGTCTTGGTTATACATGTCATAATCTTATTTGATGTAAAGGTCATGTAAAGACCTAAGATGTAATCATTGTAAAATTCAGTCATGTGTGGACTATTGTGGTCAAGTATTTTTGGATGTTATGCAACCAACTCACAAATTAGAAGAAGAAATAGATCAACGACTTCAAAATTAGCCTCTTCGAGGGGGAAACCTACTTTAAATTACACAAATGAACAATTTTTGGATGATACAAATGAAAATACCTTTATATATATATAGGAGTATTAGGGTTCACGATATAATTAGAGCCTACATAACAATAATATTGTAAGGGCACAACAATAACAATAGTGGGCTTCTATGGGGCACAATAATAACAATATGGGGACTACATGGGCACAACAATACAATAAGGGGGTTGCACTAATAACAATAAGGGTATACACTAGTAGTATAGGGACCTAACATGCCCCTTTCCTTCGGAAAAGTGTTTCCTCAATGCTTGAGTAGTTTTTGATGCTTATGTATAAAATTCTCATCCTCCCAAGCAGAATATTCAGTGTTTAGGTTCTTCCACTTAATGAGATACTCTTAAATTGATTGATTTCTTAGTTGTTGGGTTCGTTTTTCTGTGACTACTTCAGGTTCTAATATGATTTTTCCTTCCTCGTCAAGTTCCATAAATATTGCTTGAAATGGGAGCTTGTCACTTATAACCTTCTTTAAGCCTGAAACATGGAAAATTGGGTGCACTCGAGAAGATGCAGGAAGCTCCAATTTGTATGCCATAGTACCAATCTTTTTCAACACCGTGTAATGACCATAGTACTTTGGTGATAATTTATTATCCTTCTTATCTTGCTTGAGGGACATTTGTTTGTATGATTGTAGCCATAAAAGTACTCAGTCACCGACATCAAAACTTCTTTCACTGCGATGTTGATATGCTTATTGTTTCATTCAATTCTGTGCTAAAGTGAGGCTATCTTTTAAGAGTTGGAGAACCTTTTGTTGATTCTCAATTTGATCTTCCATTGCTTGAAGCTTATAATGATTGTCCATGAATTTTTTGAGATCTGTATAAATAGATGATTTCGTTGTTTGAACCTCTAGTGAACATAATTGTGCAATTATGCCCCATTGTTTTATCTTTAGAATTTTTGTCATACCATTAGAGCTGATTATCTTTCCTGGTTTCCCTGCTATAACCCTTAATTCAACTTCCTTTACTTCCCAAAAAAGTTTCAAGAAAATTTCTTGAAAATTAAAAGCTATCGTACCCAAAGATTGTAACCATTGGAATCCTAGTACAACATTAGCACCACCCATTGGAATGGAAAGCTTTGGAATATTCAATACATATTCTCCCATGGATAGCTTGATATTATGGCACTTTCCAGAGTAATTTATGGTTCCTCCATTTGCAACCATCACTTGACACTCTGGTGTTGGATATAGGAATCAATTCAATTCCTTGGCTATCTTACGATGAACAAAATTATGGGTACTACCCAAATCAATCAACACTATTACATTTTTCTTCTTGATATGTCTTTCTATATTGAGAGTTTGACGAGTGGTAATTCTTATCAATGCATTACAAGATATTTTCAGATTCATTTCTTCTTTTTCTGGGGTTGGTTCCTGGTGTTTATCCTCTTCTTTTGACATTTCGTGTTCCTTTTCTTCCTCCTATTACCAATCTATGAAAATTAATTTCTTCTCAAAAAGCTTATGAGCTTCAGTGTATTTTCTATCAAAACTACAATAGATCCACTTTACTTTTTTTTCTTTCAATTGTTGTGGTGTCAACCTTGTATTTTGTGGAAGGCTAGGAGAAACAACACTTCCATCTTTATAGTTATGAGGAATAGGATTCATTGTTTCCATAATTTTGCTTTAAATTTTTCTTGCCAACCTAAATGCCTTCTATAATGAATCAGGTTCCCAAAGATGAACATCATGTTGGATGTTATCCTTTAAAGTCCCTATGAAGACATCAATCCTATGCTCCTCTAGAATATCATTTACCCTTATATTCAATTTCTGGAAGTCCTCAATGTGCTCCACGATTGACCCCTTTTGTTTGATATTTATCAATTAGCTAAAGAAGGTGTTTCTCTTTGTATCCTCATAATGTGCTATCATTTCCTCTGTAAAAATTGAACAAGTGACAATTTTTTTACAAGAGCAAAGCCATTGATACCATACAAATTGATTGGGTTCTAAATATAAAGTTGCAATGTCTGCCTATTGTGCGTTTTGCACATTATGGGGATAAAAATATTTCTCCATCTGTAGTATCCATGTTACGAGATCCTTGCCATCAAACTTCCTCATATCGATTTTTGGAATATGGTGGGTCTTAAATCCAATGTTAGAGTCTATGAAATCACGGTTAACATTTCTTTTGTTTTCATCATGAGTTTCTTCTACTACCTTTTTGTCATCAGGGAGCATTTTTTGTCGCAACTTTGTGAAACCTTCCTTAAAAAATTCCATGTATTTCTTCAAATTATCCATGTTACGTTTCAATTTTGCTTCTATACCATCGATCTTAGTTTCCATCTTATCTTTTGTTACTTTTTGTGAGAGCGAAATTTGTTGCACTTGGCCTCGTAATATTGATATTTCATGTTGAATATCTTCCTCTTCTGCATGTTTCATAGTATATATTTCAGGTTTCTTACTAGGTGTTTCCATTTTTATTCTTCGGGACATAAATTAATGATAATTATGCTTCACTGTTCCCTTTGAATCACTTCAAACTATTTTTTCGAACAAAACTCGTGAAAATTTTAAAAACTACACACCTTTTATTTTTCATTTTGTAGGAGGTCGATATTGAATCTGTTATAACTCTCTAATTTCGAATCTCCAAGGCTTTCAATTTTGTCTTGAGGTATCCCACTAAGTCCTCTTTCCAACCACAAAAATATGATCACGATTGGATTCTTTAAGAAAGAGTTATGCTCAATATCCCACAATGGCTTGATTATAGACCAATTTAGTAGAGCGAACTTGTACAACGTGCCACGTGTCACTGTTTTGACCTTTGGCCTTGAAAATGATACCCAACAAACCAAAGTCTATCCTATTTCTATCACTTTTGACAAAATTTGAATCTGATTCTCAAAGAGAAAGTTATGACGATTTTCCCTAGGGCATCTTTTTGAGATGGAATTTTGGAGCTTGCAAAAGCCTTAACTTCCTCAGCTCTTATATCCGAAAATATAGTGACAAAAGATCTGAAATTTGAACACGGGGTTCATAAATATTTTAGCTCAACTTGGTTTTAATTTTAGACTTTGAAGCTTCGTATAAAAAAATTTGTAGCTAAAATTCCACGATGGCCTGTTTGAAGCAGCGAAACCCTAGAATCCAAAGCTCTGATACCAAATGTTATGCAACTAGATCACAAAATAGAAGAAGAGATAGATCAACAACTTAAAAATTAGCCTCTTCGAGGGGAAAACCTACTTTACATTACACAAATGAACAATTCTTGGATGGTACAAATGGAAAGGCCTCATTTTTATGTAAAGGAGTCTTAGGGGTCATAATATAATTAGAGCCTACATAACAATAATATTATTAGGGCGCAACAATAACAATAGTGGGCTTCTATGGGGCACAATAATAACAATATGGGGACTACATGGGCATAAAAATACAATAAGGGGGTTCCACTAATAACAATAAGGGTCTACACTAGTAGTATAGGGACCTAATATTGGACATGTGATGTAATTTGTAACCTCACTATGATTGGGTGATTGATGTAAGTTTGAGTCCTTCATGATAAGAAAATTCGTGTTCAATTGGGTCATAGAGTCACATGCTTCTTTGTACATATGTCATAAATTTCATCATGTTCTTAGGGGAGCATGGTTAATATTCAGTACTCAGTAGTTCAGATCTACAGTGCTCAAGAGAAAAGCCTTCATTCAACATTGGTCAGGTCTTTGCCCTTGATGTCAAAGGGGGAGAGTAACTTGGTGTTTGAAAATCTTGGTGGTTAGCTTGATGTATTTTACAGGTATCTATATATGGTGGTAACCAAAAACCAAAGTGGTTGCCATCAAGTCCAAAGGGGGACATTGTTGGCATTATGACTAATGTGTTGTCCTTGATGGAAACCTACTTGATGTGAGAGAGAGATTGATCGAAGGCATAGCAATTCAAAGGCAGAGAAATGATAAAGATGAATAATGTGATTAGGCATATAAGTTTAGAGATAGATAAATGATAAATATAAAGTTTGAATAAGTATATGCAGGTTTGGTGAAACAAAGTCAAGTATACACAGGTTCTATGAAGCAAAGTAGCATACACACTCAGGTTTGGTGAAGTAGAGTATACGCAGGTTCTATGAAGTAAAGTCATGTAAACACATAGGTATGAAGAAGAAAATGTGTGTACATTTTCCGCACCATGGTATTCTAGGGTCCTTACCATGGTATTTCCATGTGGTATTGAGCCCAACAATGGATGTTTTGATCTTGCCTAATAAAACCATCAATTGGAGTATGGTTTTGACCTGTGGTATTGGATAAGGGTTAAGATATATAAGGAGATGAAGATCAAAGTGGTAGAGGTGTGAAAGTGATGAATATTTGATGAATAGTTAGATCTGAAGCAAATATGCATGTAATGGGTTGTTGATATTTTGCTTGATCTAAAAATAAGTATGCACCCAGGAATTTGATGATGGATCAAATCCAATAGATCTAAGATGAAAATCTTGATTATGAGGCGATTTGATCTGTGTTAATAATGTCTTGACACGTGATTTGATTTTTCTGTGTATGCTGAGATTTGGGTATGTCTGAAGTTCTATGATGTAGTGAAGTTTTGTGCCAGTAAATGCAGATATGTAAGCAAGTTTTATAACCTGAAAGGGGCATATATACGCTGATTTTGATACTAGTAAGTCACATATATATCCTAATCTATACGCAGGTTTTTTTCCTGAAAAGTGCATATACATGTGGATATGCTTTGAGTAAAAAGCGTAGATAAACTAGGGTTTTGATGGAAAGGATGTTTGATTAGTTTATTAGTCTTATTGTGTTGTTGTTGTCTGTCAATGAAGTCTTTTGGGTTTACTAGTAATGTTTAAAAGATGAAATGACTTATTGAAGAATGATGAAGATACTTGATGGTTGTGATTGAAGTTCAGTAAAGGTTCTGTGATTGTTTCAGAAAGATGCAGTGGATGTGTGTGTGTGATTCAATATTTGTTTCAGAGTGATAATGGTTCAGTTTTCAGGATTCAGTGGTTCAACATTTGTATGCAGGTATGCTTCATGGAAAGCGTGTCCACACGCAGGTTTGTTACTGTAAAGTAGTGTATATATTTTGATATATGGTTGATTTGGGTTTGCAATAACATAATCTGGTTTTCGTGATGTGCAATATGTTGATTGGTATTATGGTTACAATGATCTCGCTATTATGGTTGTTTAAGTTTGGGTTTTAGTTGATTGGTTGAGTTTTGGTTGATTTGGTTGATTTAGTGATTAGGTTTCATTTGATGGTTGATTCAGTTGGGTCAGATATTGATGATTGAGTGCAAAGATCAATTTCAGTTTTGATATTTGGTTTTGAGCTTAAATGTTCTTAGTGGGTCTAGTCTGAAAATTTGATGAAACATGGCCTACAAGTTGTGATGTTTTGTAGTAGGTGGATCCAGTATAAAAATTTATGAAAAGTGGTCCCCGAAGGTGTTGAGGGTTGAAACCTTCAATGAGGGAATTGAATATTCCTTCTAGTGGTAGTTGGTAAATCATATTAGGGGGGTGGAACTCCCTTCTGATGAGTGTTGGTAAACGAGATCAGGGGGTTGGTACTCTCTTCCAATGGGTGCTGGAGAACAAGTGAAGGTTGTAGCCTTCTACATGTGGATGCCTGCATGCTGGTAAGAGTCTGCACCAGTACAAGATTATAAAAATATTTTCTTTATATTAAAGAAGACAAAGATGACAACAATGGTGGTTTTTTCCAACATCGGGTGTCCACCTTAAATCCTGGTGTTCATGTGTGATGGTTTTTTTCTTACTGCACATGGTTATTGTTTATATAATGTTGAATGAATTATTGATGCACTAAATTAAGATAAACAGAATATGAGGCTAGAAGTTCGAGCAAGATGAGTGTAGGAAGGACGCTGTGATGGAGAGTGAGGGTTTTGAAGTAGAGACCATCCACAGTAACCAAGAAAGGGTCTCGAGCTTCAAGATTTTACAGCTCTTTGTCTAGGGTGCTCACGGTTAGAGTGCTCACTTTGCAGGGGGTTTCATTCACAAATTTATGGTGATGAGAGACATTTACTTCCACTTGAAGGGTCAAGGTCACAACCCATTGTTTTTTGTTACTTTCTGCTTTGCCTCTCTAACTACAGTTTTCACATTGCAACGAAGGGTGGACCTTTGTGGTCATGGGTTCTCTGTTGGAAGCTTATGAGGCTGTGGGTCAGTCTAGCAGGAGCATTAAAGTAAACCCTTGTCCTGATTTGTGTCCAACAGAAATTGTTTTTTTGTCATGAGTTTGAAGCAGATTACAAGGGCGTTTGTTAAGATACGGAGGTCTTGGGCGAGGGTAATCCCAATAAGAAGGCGGGATGGTAATTTTGTTTTTACGGGTTATTTCGGAATGGAGGCATCGTTCTCTGCCTCCCTGCCTTAGGTCAACAATCATTTTATTACTATTCTAGGAACAACACACTATTTTCTTGGGTAGCTGGCTCCCGGATGGATGAATAGCTACATTACTACACCTCAGACTCCCTTTCTGCTAAGGATATTTGGGTCAATTTTACCCGACCTATTCCATCTTTGACTACGCCGGTGATATCCAACTTACTAGTCATAGGGGTTGAGGCAGTTATAACTCAAATGGAAGATATGGAGGTCTCACCGCAGACACTAGAATTGACTCTGCTCCTGACAGTTACGGAAGGAATATTTATTCCAGAAGAAGGCCCAGAGTTACCTTTCCTACCCATCCCCTCCCCGTCAGACCTGAATTCATGGTCATAGGCCTTCCCGACAGAAACAAATACCCAAGGCGGAGTGGGTGTTTTTGGAGCAGGACCGAGAAATTTGGGACAAACAGCATAAGGGTTGTTGCCTGAACAAGTTGAAATCCTTGGGACTACCCCTTTTTATACAACATTGCAACCAGTCAACTCAGCCCTCCTTCACGATGCTTCATAGGCATCCCCAGACAAGATCAAGCTTTGGAAGGAAATCGGTCTGATTCTGAAGACATTGGCCTCGAGGAAGGAGAGCAAGTAGCCAAGGCGCGACCAAAGCAACCTGTTAGCGTTAGTCTTTGAAGCCTTCCTCCAGTGATCAAACATACTCTTACAAAGTGATTTTAAGGTGTCAAGGTCAAATTTTGTCATTTCAGTGAGTCTTCAAGTAAAATTTGGTCACTAGGTATTAGGTCTAGGGTTTGCTTTTAATCCTTTCAAAATTGTCCAAATGTTGATCCATGTCACCATTCAACTGAGTGTACCATCATTCAGAAGGTTGTCATCATCATGTCAGATTCCAACGGGTCAGTTTACAGCTTGTTCATGCTTTAGTTGTGCTTAGGTAAGGTTCATTTCCCTCTCCTAGGGTTTTGAAGGTAATTTCTCTTGGATGGTCAAATCATTAGCAAAATGCGTATCCTGATGTTCATACACCTTCCCCTATCCTTAATGTACCTTATTAAACACTTCCCATCACTGATATCGCTCAAATTCCTCATTTTTGCACAAACCCTAGTTTCTTTCTACAACTTGACAATTTTCTAGGCTAGGCCTGTGTTTTTCCCTTTTGGACCCCTTTCCCTCACTCAATATTTTAAATTCAACTTTCCCCTAATTCCTAACAACCCTCCCTACTTCCCAAAATTTTCTCAAGAATTTAGAAGCTCCTTATCCCCTTCATTTCACTTCATTTCGACAAATCCCCTGTTCCACACATCGGGATAGGTTTTACTCCAATGATGTTTCTGAGAACGAAAAGATGAATTTGGGAAAAATGAGAGAGGTTTTTTTCCAAAATAGGCCAAGGAAGAAAAAAATCCTTCACTTTTTACACAGGTGTCATGGTTTTAGAGAAATGTCAAAAATACAGTTGCCTCAGGAGAATTGATGCACCTTTGAAGTGACCTTGGGAAAATCACGATTTCTCCTAGCTTGGTTGGCCTAATGACTTGGTTTATGAGTAAAATGATAACTAGACACAAATATATTTCCAATGAGCTATCCTAAGCTCAATTTGGAGTTGAGTAAGACCTTTAACAGTTGACTTCAACAACACTCTACCTTTAGGCAGCCTCATTTTGCACATTTTGACATGTCTTGGGTGATTTGAATTTTGATAGAAAAAATGAACTCCAAATTAAAAAATTCAAGTTGTATTGGAAATTAGACTCAATAATATTTCCAACGAGCTATTGTGAACCCAATTTGGGCACTGGGAAGGCCCTCAAAACTGGTCTACAATAAGGCGTGGTGCACTAGTGTGGCACACTGGTCAACTAAGCTCAAAAACTCATTTCATTACCTTTCCAAGCCTCCAAATTTGCAAACAACCTCTCTAAAAGTAAGTAAACATTATTAAGTGACATTTAAAGATATTTTATCATTTTAGATGGTGTTTTTATAGGTGCAAAATCAAACCCTAGTTTGCTGCTTAGTTGCACTACAAAAACTGTCTAGGGTTTTCAAAAGTTGTCATTCTTGCTGTTATTCCCCTGCATCATTTTTACATTCCCCTCCACTACATTTCCAAAGTCTCATTTCCATTACCCCTCTCCCATTCACACTCATCCTACTCCTTTATCCCCAAAACCCTAAAAGCCCTATCCCTATACCCTACTCCCAAACCCTAACTCCCACATCCTACTCTTTCACTACTCCTACTTCCCTATCAAACCCTTATCCTACATTCTAAAACCCAATTCACTCCCCTAATTCCCCTCATTCCATAAAACCTTAAAACATCCACTCCCTCAAGCACTCATCATCCCCATACACCTCACTCATCGTATCTTTTAAAATCTTTTCATACTCTTCTTGTCCCCACCTCATCCCTTCATTCCTCATCAGCTACTACATCATTAAAACCTATGGAGAGAGACCTCATATATTTTCATCAGTGCCTCAAGAGGAAAGAGGATCTTCAGGATAGTAGGAGGTCAAAGAGACTGAGACCTTGAACAAGAAAACAAGCAACTTACCGACAAACAAGACCTCATAGAGCTACAAACCATAAGAGAAAACTGACAAGCAGCAAAGAGGAGGAAAGTCAAGTTGACACCACTTGAGAAAGAGGTTGATGCTGACTGGGAATCATGGCTTGAAAGGGAAAATATGCATTTGGAAAAGATGCTGGAGAAATCCAACAGAGAGAAAAATATGTTGAGATGCATGGCCTACCATTACTTGGCGAGAAACAAGGTGTGCAAAGCAAGAATCAGGATTTTGAAGGCCAAGTTGAAGAAAGCATCGAGGAAGCGAAAAGAGCAAGATAGACTCTAGATCTTGGTTGAGGCTTCCTTGGCCAAAAATAGCACTTAATTAAGGGCACTCAGCCCAAATTCCAAGAAATTTAGGACACTTTTTGCAACTTTGAAATTTTTGGCCTAAAAAATAGGTTTTTCTACCTAATGCGCCGCGCCAATTGGCACACACTTTTGCTAGAGACCTCCTTTTGAGGAAAACTCAGCATTTTTGGATTTCTCATGAAAAATATGAATGCCCACAAATGACCAAGAAATTTTGACAGGTTTTGAGCTTCCAAAAATGTCGAAAACACCTCAAAAATGACCTTTCTGCCCCTTTTTGGACACACAAGAAGCAGTTTTGGGAGAACTCAGTTTGGGAGGGGCAAATGGAGGCCAAATTTAAAAATTATACTTTTTTCTAGAAAGTATACAGGTAGGCATTTCCAACAAGCCCACTTGGAGCATATTTGGTGCATGGAAGGGCCTCCAAAATCAGATTCAAAAAGGCGCTATGCATAGAGAAATCAGCGCGATGCATAGGAGGAAATTTGCTCATTTTGGCCAAAAAACTTTGTTTTTCGTCTAGTTTCTTCACAGTTTGACTTTTCTCTTGCTAATAGTCAAAATAATGATGTAATTTAATGTGGCTTGATGGATTTTGATGTAATTATGCTAAATTTTCACTCATAGAGGTAGATTCATCTATGAAAAGGTAGTTTGCAACTGAATGAATCAGTTCTCTAGTTTTTGGAGGCAAGCTGTTCCACTGCCTACTTTTTAGTTCTTAGTTTAGACTTTGTTGGAATAGCTCCTAAAATTATGAGCTTGACCCATAAAGGCTAGGATGAGTTGTTTATTTCCTATATCTACTATTTTTTCAGTCATTGGCAAAGGTTGGACTTTTGGGAAAGCTTGGAGCTTCATTGTATACTCATTTTAGCGGTTTGGCAAAGGAATATACCAGGGTTTGCAGTACTTTATGGGATTCTTATGGCATCTTGATTTAGTATTGTGTGTCCTTCTGTAATTTTAAGTTTACATGTGTTTTATGTATGCCATCATCTCTCTTTGCTTCATCTTAACTAAATCAAACAAGGATAAAGGTAGAATTCATTGATTTGCAGTGCTCTACCTAGGGTTTGTTTAGTTATTTATGCTTTCAGCTGTTTGAAGAGGATTCCTGAGACTTTATTGCCCTCTTCAACTCCTCACCAGTCTAAGATCTCTCCATCTCACTCAAATTGAAGTACCAAACCATTTTCCTACCTCGCCCCATAGATATCTCTGCAAAACTAAGGCTCATTCCCCAGACCCAAATCTGCCTTTCACATTTGAGCCAACAAAATGTCATCAAATTCAATAAAACTCTTCTGAACACATACCTAGCCTAAAATCAGTCTTCACATCAGTCGTCTCAAGCCTCATTGATCATATTTTGTTGAGATTGACAAGGAGAGAGTCCTCTCCCGACCTGGTAGGGCTAGCTACAAGGTTAAGTGTGGTTTGATGTTATCCTAGATCCTACTTTTCTCAACGTGAGGTAGATTTAGGCACTAACATAGTGGCGAAGAAAATATTATTTGTTTGTTAGTGTTCTTTCTTTATAAACTACAGACGGAGCCTAAAGTTATGCTAGGAAGCCTTCAAACTGTACATTTCTTTGCGAGTGCATAAGTAGATAAAAGTTGCTTCAGTCAATCTCCGGTCTACTCTTATAAGCTGAACATCTGACTTGCAAATTTCCCCAATAACATGTATCAAGTTCAGATCTAATTGTTGGTGGTTGACAATTATTAGACACCGGAAAGGCTGAAATCTTTCACCTGGCGACTTCAAATCAGTTTTGAGATTAGATCCAAGGAATCCACTGGAGGATGAACCTAACCACCAAAAACATGAAAGGACGATATGGACAGATTACGTATTCAAGTTGGAATTTCATCCAAGACATTTTGTTCTTTGTTCTAAATTATTTCTTCTCTTTTCCCCAGAATGTCAAGAAGGCTTTGCGAAGTATATTGTATTGGAGAAAAGATCCTCGACCTGCATTTGATTCCTTGCTTTTGAAGATTGTGAATACCAAAGATTTGCATGCCTTTGATCTTGATCAAGACCCGTCTTTTGAATTTTGTGATGACCATCTTCAAACTGATGAACCTCAAGGGACCAAGACTGATTCTACACCTTTTGTACATACTCCTACACCTTGTAAAATTCCAGATCAATACAAGCCTCTGAATTTACCTCCTATATTCCATGCTTTCCATAAAAATCATGACCTATATCTACCAACGTTTGATGGTGAACACGACAACATCACTGCTGAGAGACATGTTCTGAATTTTGAGTCTTTCCTTGACCTTTTTGAAGTTGATGAAGAAGATGTCAGTATTAGGCTTTTTGCTCTTTCTTTGCAAGGCAAAGTCAAGAGTTGGTTCAAAACCATACCTGATGTGAGCATCTTAGATTACTAGCAGTTCGTCATAGTTTTCCTCGATAGGTGGGTGGTAAGACAAAACCCTTTCTTGATTATAGAAGAGTATAACCAGTTGAAAATATTGCCAGGGGAGATAGTACAACAATTTTCTGCCAGATTTAACCAAGTTTATTATTCGATGCCAGTTAATATAAGACCTCCTCTTGGATCGAATCTCTTGCACTACTCGGGTGCCTTTGATCCGGAAATGGAGTTTCAGCTAAGAGAAAGGAATCTTGCAACACTTGAAGAGATGCAGAACAATGCAGTAGATGTAGAGGCTCATTTTTTGATCTGAAGGGAAAAGTTGAAGGAAGAAGAGATGAAAAACATAGATGCATAGGAATTGACATCTTTAGAGGTAAAGCTTGACATTTTGGTAAGTGCAGTGGAAGAGATGTTGCAAAGGATCATCACAAGGAATGAATATAATGTTCAAGTGCATGGCTTGCTGATTGAAGAAGAACAAGTTGCTGATCCAAAAGATCTTCTTTCTTATCCCAGTTGTCATAGATCTAATAATGATTGTTTTATAGATCATCTTGGAGAAGAGATATTTGTTGATATGACATGTATGCTTGATGATGTATTTTATACTGATGATTTGCCTCAATTTGATCAGTATGATGATGATTATGTTCTCCAAACAGAAGCTAATCTTGCAGACAAATCAACAGCTAGTTTGTGGAAGGAGGAAGTTCATTTTCAACAGCTTGAATACAATGTTCATCCATCACATATCAGCTATGGAAATGACGAGGAAAGTGTAGCAGGTTTTGAAGTAAGTGAAGGATCTTTTCCTTTTTGTTTTGCTTTGTTTCAGTTCGTTAGAGACAACTTTCATGCAATCAGAAATCAACTGTTGACAAGTCTTGATTTGGATCATCTTGAGGACAATGAAATCCTTGTTCAAGACTTCTCATATCTAGATTTGAAGCCCTTGAATGCCATTGGTTATCAACTTGCATATGAAGACTTGGAAGATGGCACGTATAATCAAATGATGCAAGATGATTCTGTACCTTTTTGTTTTGAATCATTTCAGTTTTTGAAGGAAAATTTGCATAGTACATTTTCAGTAAAGGATGAGCAGCCTGTGGGAAATCATGTAATCTCATTGGAAACAATAGAAAATGGGTTACAACAATCTTTTCAAGTTTTTCACAATCCAATAGCTCATGTGTTAGATGATGTCTGCGGCCAAAGTCCTTCTCCTATTTGTGAGCTCGACAAAAGTATTGATACAAACTTGATCCGACAGCTGGTTTCTTTGTCATTTTTAGTAGGATTCTCGTCATAAAGCTTAGATCAAAGTTTTCATTCATGGTATGAGGAGAAGAGAAGTAATCCATTGGATGAGCTAAGTCCCAGTGTGAATGAACTTCAAGATCCTTATACAGTGTTTTTGGAGGCAGATGGAGAATCCATATCATTCAACGCATCTGTTTCCAAGTTGTCATGGGAGTTGCCCTTCAGTAGTTCTCTCTTGCTGTTCATAAGCAAGCACTTGTGGAGAATGAAAACAATAGCCATAATGTTTACTTGGTTGCATTGGTTGTTTCATTTCACTTGATCAGGTGATGAATGGAACAATTAGAGTAGGTTGTATTAAATAAGCTCCATTTTGAGCATATTTTCCAGTTTGTCGATTGTGTTTTAGTCTTGAGTCATTTTTTTTTTGTTTCAGTCAGTTTAAAGATAGTTTCAGTTGAGTGTCCAGTTTCATATTTTGAGTGTCTTGTTTGAGTCAGTTTTAAGTCCATTTTCAGTCTTGAAATTGAGTCCAGTTTTGAGTCACGATATTGGTTTTGGTTTGTTGAAGTTATTGACACCATAGCCCTATGGAAGGAGGCATTGGTCTGCTCTCCCAAAGATCTGTCGTTCTTGGCACCTCCAAGGAGCTACCATCCCCATTGGAGCCAATGTTAGCATCAGTCTTTGAAACCTTCCTCCAGTGATCAAACATACTCTTACAAAGTGATTTTAAGGTGTCAAGGTCAAATTTTGTCATTTCAGTGAATCTTCAAGTAAAATTTGGTCATTAGGTATTAGGTCTAGGGTTTGCTTTTACACCTTTCAAAGTTGTCCAAATGTCGGTCCATGTCACCATTCAACTGAATGTACCATCATTCAGAAGGTTTTCATCATCATGTCAGGTTCCAACGGGTCATTTTACACCTTGCTCATGCTTTAGTTGTGTCTAAGTAAGGTTCATTTCCCTCTCCTAGGGTTTTGAAGGTAATTTCTCTTGGATGGTCAAATCATCAGCAAAACTTGTATCTTGATGTTCATACACCTTCCCCTATCCTTAGTGTACCTTATTAAACACTTCCCATCACTGATATCCCTCAAATTCCTCATTTTCACACAAACCCTAGTTTCTCGTTACAACTTGACAATTTTCTAGGCTAGGCCCGTGTTTTGCCCTTTTGGACCCATTTACCTAACTCAATATTTGAAATTACACTTTCCCATACTTCCTGACATCCCTCCTTACTTCCCAAAATTTTTTCAAGAATTTAGAAGCTCCTTATCCCCTTCATTTCACTTCATTTCAACAAATCCCCTGTTCCACACATCGGGATAGGTTTAACTCCAATGATGTTTATGAGCAAGAAAAGATGACTTTTTGAAAACTGAGAGAGGGTTTTGTCAACACTAAGCCAAGGAATAAAAACCTCCTTCACTTTTTACAGAGGTGTCATGGGTTTATATAAATGTCAAAAATACAGTTTCCTAAGGAGAATTGATGCACCTCTAAAGTGGCATTGGGAAAATCACGATTTCTCTTAGCTTGGTTGGCCTAATGAATTTCTTGATGAGTCAAATGATAACTATACATAAGGATTTTTCCAATGAGCTATCATGATTTCAATTTGGAGTTGAGAAAGACCTTCACAAGTTGACTACAACAACACTCTGCCTTTAGGCAGCCTCATTTTGTAAATTTTGACCAGTCTTGGGAGATTTGACTTTTGACAGGGAAACTGAACTCCAAATTGAAAAATTCAAGTTGGGTTCGGAATTAGACTCAATAATATTTCCAATGAGCTATTTTTCACTCTATTTTTACACCAGGAAGGCCCTCAAAACTGGTCTACAAAAAGGCACGACACACTGGCACGACACACTTGTCAACTAAGCTCAAAACTCATTTCATTACCTTTCCAAGCCTCCAAATTTACAAAAAACCTCTCTAAAAGTAAGTAAACATTCCTAAGTGAAATTGAAAGATATTTTATCATCTTAGATGGTGTTTTGATAGGTGCAAAATTAAACCCTAGTTTGCTGCTCAGTTGCACTACAAAAACTGTCTAGGGTTTTCAAAAGTTATCATTCTTGCTATTATTCCCCTACATCATTTTTGCATTCCCCTCCACTAAATTTCCAAAGTCTCATTTCCCTTACCTCTCTCCCATTCACGCTCATCCTACTCCTTTATCCCCAAAACCCTAAAAACCCTAGCCCTATACCCTACTCCCAAACTCTAACTCCCACATCCTACTCTTTCACTACTCCTACTTCCCTATCAAACCCTATCCTACATTCTAAAGCCCTATTCACTCCCCTCATTCCCTTCATTCCCTAAAACCTCAAAAAATCCACTCCCTCAAGCACTCATCATCCCCATACACCTCACTCATCTTATCTTTTAAAATCTTTTCATACTCTTCTTGTCCCAACCTCATCCCTTCATTCCTCATCAGCGACTACATCATTAAAACCTATGGAGAGGGACCTCAGATATTTTCATCAATGCCTCAGGAGGAAAGAGGATCTTCAGGATAGTAGGAGGTCAAAGAGACTGAGACCTTGAACAAGAAAACAAGCAACTTACCGACAAACAAGACCTCATAGAGCTACAAACCATAAGAGAAAACTGACAAGCAGCAAAGAGGAGGAAAGTCAAGTTGACACCACTTGAGAAAGAGGTTGATGTTGACTGGGAATCATGGCTTGAAATGGAAAATATGCATTTGGAAAATATGCTGAAGAAATCCAACAGAGAGAAAAATATATTGAGGCATATGGCCTACCATTAATTGGCGAGAAACAAGGTGTGCAAAGCAAGAATCAGAATTTTGAAGGCCAAGTTGAAGAAAGCATTGAGGAAGCAAAAAGAGAAAGATAGACTCCAGATATTGGTTGAGGCTTCCTAGGCCCAACATAGTGCTTAATTAAGTACACTTAGCCCAAATTTCAAGAAATTTGGGACACGTTTTGCAATTTTTAAATTTTTGGCCTAAAAAATAGGTTTTTCTGCCTAATGCGCTGGGCCACTTGGCATGTGCTTTTGCTAGAGACCTCTTTTTGAGGAAAACTCAGCATTTTTGGATTTTTCATGAAATAATATGAATTTTCATAAATGGCCAACAAATTTTGACAGGCTTTGAGCTTCCAAAAAGGTAAAAAACACCTCAAAAATGAACTTTCTGCCCCTTTTTGGACACACAAGAAGCAGTGTTGGGAGAGCTCAATTTTGGAGGGGCAAATGGAGGCCAAATTCAGAAATTCCACTTGTTCTGGAAAGTAGACAGGCAGGCCTTTCCAACAAGCCCACTTGGAGAAAATTGGGTGCACAATAATCCCTCCAAAAGTATCTACAAAAAGGCACTATGCATAGGGAAATCAGCTCGACGCATAGGAGGAAATTTGCTCATTTTGGCCAAAAAACTCTGTTTTTCATCTAGTTTCTTCAAAGTTGACTTTTCTCTTGCTAATAGTCAAAATAATGATGTAATTTAATGTGAATTAATGGATTTTGATGTAATTATGCTAAATTTTTACTTATAAAGGTAGATTCATCCATGAAAAGATAGTTTGCAACTAAATGAATCAGTTCCCTAGTTTTTAGAGGCAAGCTGTTCCACTACCTACTTTTTAGTTCTTATTTTAGACTTTGTTGGAACAGCTCCTAAACTTATGAACTCAACCCCTAAAGGCTATGATGATTTTTTTATTGCCTATATCTACTAGTTTTTTAGTCATTGGCAAAGGTTGGACTTTTGGGAAAGCTTGGAGCTTCATTGTATACTCATTTCAGCAGTTTGGCAAAGGAATAGACCAGGGTTTGCAACACTTTATGGGATTCTTATGGAATCTTGATTTGGTATTGTGTTTCTTTCTATAATTGTAATTTTACATGTGTTATATGTATGCCATCATCTCTCTTTGCCTCATCTTAACTAGATCAAACAAGGATAAAGGTAGAATTCATTGATTTGCAGTGCTCTACCTAGGGTTTGTTTAGATATTTATGTTTTCAGCTGTTTGAAGAGGATTCCTAAGAATTTCTTGCCCTCTTCAACTCCTCACCAGTCTACAAGCTCTCCATATCACTCAAATTGAAGTACCAAACCATTTTCCTACCTCGCCCCATAGAGATCTCCACAAAACTAAGCCTCATTGCCCGGACCCAAATCTGCCTTTCACATTTGAGCCAAAAAAACATCATCAAATTCAATCAAACTCTTCTAAACAGATACCTAGCCTAAAATTAGTCTTCATATCAGTCATATCAAGCCTCATTGATCATATTTTGCTGAGATTGACAGGGAGAGATCCCTCTCCTGACTTGGTAAGGCTAGCTACCAGGTTAAGTGTGGTTTGATGTTATCCTAGATCCTACTTTTCTCAGCCTGAGGTAGATTTAGGCACTAACACAACCAAAAAAATAAAGGAATTCAAAAATCAGAGAAAGGGATATGAGGTTAATATTTGGAGAAGGAATCTCTATGGCACAAGCGGCCCTCTCGGAGAGCACGGTGTTAGTTGGAAGGGTGAGAAGCCGAAATTACTCTCCTATGCACCTTCGAAAGTGGATAGTGGAAATTTGGGGGAACATTCTGATTCAGCTTCCAAGTATTCTCCTGCTCTCATGGGGTTGTTTTGCACTGATTTTTTCTCATCTAGGCTAGGTAGATTGGGCTTTCACACACTATTGGCACATTGAGATGAAACTAGTGCTATTGAAGCGATTGACGCCAATGTTTGACCCAGAAAAGGAAAACCATGGAGCGGGGCCAATCTAGGTCCAATTGCCTACTTTCCCGTTACAATTTTTGGGGGAAGAGATCTTCAAGGTAATAGGAGATGATTTTGGTGTCTATCTGGATCATGATAGAACCTACCAAGACACAGGTTTCCTAGCATTGGCACGTATTCTAGTGCACCTAGATACCAGAGAAGGTCTAGTAGAGAGCTACCTACTTCAGATGGGAGACATTACTCGAAGGCAAATATTAGGCTATGAAGGCATTCCTTTCCGTTGCCACAAATTTCAGGAAGTGCGGCATTTATATGAAGACTGTCCAAGAATCTCAGGATAGAATCAGATCTCGACCAAAGCGTTGGTCTCAGTCTCCACTCAAAATATGGATTCAAATTTCCTTACTCCAGTGAACCTCCATGAAAGTATGTTTCCATCTTACCAGACTCTGCAACAGGCCGCATCTCACCAATTTGCAAAGGCATCGGATCGTCCCCCTTCCAGAACCCAGGACATGGATTTCGCGGGTACTCCCTACTCCACTCTTCCTCATATTACTCATTCTATTGAAGGTTCAGTAAATTTATCTTCTTCATTGAACTGTGTAGTCTCTTAATCTAAAGTAAATAAATTATGCTCCTCAGTATGTCCTATTCCCACTATCCCCCACCCACAATCTTTCCCCCATCCCCAACCCTATGTGGATAAGACCACCTGCCTGCTCGATGATCGCCTGCTATCAAGTGGGCTGCATCGATATTTCCTCAAATCCCTCCATGCTGTACCCCCTTCGGTCCTAGGCTTGGACCTTAACCCCCCTCCGTCAATTACTCTCAAACCCCTGTGTGGCTGTCAATCAACAATTTCTAAGGCTATTAAAAGGGCTAGTGATGAATTAGCCTATGGGGTCCAATCCCCAATCGATTGGGTTCTTAGAGCAAAGAGCAACCCTCACTTCTCACCCCCATGATTTGTCTTTCCTTTAATTGCAGGGGTTTAGCCAACCCAGACAAAAAACTGGCTCTAAAAAGTTGGATGCTATTTTCCTTTAGGAAACTCCGGGGGATGGTCACCAGATAAATAAGTTTCTCTTAAGTTTTCTCCCAACTTGGGAATTTCATTTTTTGGATGTGAAGGGTTGATCTGGTGGTTGTGCTTTGGGGTTTAATACCTGTTCAACAAAAATCCTAAATGTTTGGGGAGGAGAAGGTCTACTTGGTGCAGATATCTTGTCTATGGAGCTCAGTAGACCATTTAGACTTATCAACATCTATGGCCCTTGCCAAAATAGAGAACTCTTTTGCAATAGAATCATGGAGGTTGATTTTATGAATCAAGATAATATAATTATTGGTGGAGATTTAAATTTCTCCTCGGCACAGCGGAATCTTGGGGTTTCAGGGGTTAAAGTGATCAACTCACAGCCTTTTTTGAAAACTTGTTGGATGCTCACGATTTTCTAAATATTGACCCTGTGAAACTCAACCCAACTTGGAGGAATTTCAGATTGGGCGTAGATGACCTTGCTAGAAGATTGGACCAATTCTTGATCAAAGCCCCTCTGATGGCAACTTTAAATCTCTTTTGTTAATGGGTGGGGAGTGGTGGAATCTCTGATCACTCTCCTATTTTTCTGGAGCTCAAGGGTAATCTTTCTAAACCTTCTTCACCTTTTAAATTTGATTCCTCTTGGTTTTTGGAGCAGAGTTTCAGGAACTTGGTCTTGGCCTCTTGGATCCATTGCTCTCAGAATGAAACTTCCTCTCCAGGGGAGCTCTTTGCAAAAAATCTAACAGTTCTAAAAGGAAAAACAATAACCTAGGCTAGATTAAAACAAAGAAAAGATGATGAAGATCTACAAAGGATTGAAAAGGAATTATTAGCATTCGAAGAATCAATTCCCTCTGGATCGAACTCGGCCGAACAAAAGTTGCAGCTGATTCAACTGGAAATAGACAAAATTAAACTCCTTCATTTAAAAGAAGAAACCTAGAGGCTCAAGAGCAGAAAAATTTGGCTCAAAGCAGGCGATGAAAATTCAAAGTTCTTTCAACAATATGCAAGGGGTAGGAAAGCCATTAACACAATCTGGGAATTACAAGACTTGGAAGGAAGGAAAGAAGGAAATTTTGAGCAACTAGCTGACATGGGGATTAGACATTTATCTAATATCTACAAAGCCCCTATTGGAATAATCCTCCCAAGCATCATTCAAACTATCGAAGCACTGCCCAGATTTATCAAGCCAGAGGAAATTGAAGATTTAAACTCTTAGTTACTAGAGAAGAGCTTGAAGTTGTGCTGAAGTGCTTTCAAAAGGATAAGCCTGGGTCCTAATGGGTGGCCAGTTGAATTCTTCAGTTCCTTTTTTGTTTTAATTGGCGATGATCTCATCTAGACCATTGAAGAAAGCCGAAAGTATGGTAGAATTTTGGAGGCTTTCAACTCGACCTTCCTGGCCCTTATCCCCAAATCTGATAACCCTTCCTCCTTTGATGATTACAAACCCATATCCCTCTGCAATAGCATTTACAAAATCATCTCCAAAATAGTAGCCCTCCATATTAAGCAGTTTTATCCCGAATGATATCCAAGGAGCAATTTTCCTTTCTTAGTCATCACCAAATCCATGAAGCAATTGGCACAGCTTAGGAAGCCCTCCACTTAATCAAGAAGCTCCATAAAAAGTCAATCATCCTAAAAATTGATCTTTCCAAAGCCCTTGATCATACCTATTGGTCCTACCTTAGGATAACTCTCACTCACATTGGATTTCCTATTGCGTTTATCAATTGGATCATGGGCTGTCTTTCTTTAGTCTCCTACAACATTCTCATCAATGGAGTGGCTTCGGGTTTCTTTCATGAGGAATGAGGCCTTAGGCAGGGATGTCCTCTCTCCCTGCTGTTCTTTCTCCTCATCATGGAAGGGTTTAGCAGACTGATAAAAAAAGGTAGAGAGGAAGGCTTCTTGGTTGGAGTCAAGATCTCAGATATGTCCTCTATAACCCATCTCTTATTTGTAGATGATGTTGTGATTTTTTTAAATGGATATTTTCAAGACTCATATGCTTTCAAGGCTATTCTTGATCTCTTTTTTAAAGCTACAAGCATGCAACCAAATATTGCAAAATCAACTATTATCATAGTTTCCTGCCAGCTGAATGAAGCAAGATTAGCTAGCCAACTTTTTGAATATGAGTGTCATGACATGGATGATGGGCATAAATATCTGGGTTTTAGATTGAAACCAAATGGTTATCGTATAGTAGATTGGACTTGGCTTATAGTCAAGATTGAAAGCAGAATCAATATTTGGCAACAGAGATGGATTTCTAGAGTAGGTAGGCTCACACTCCTCAAGTCGATCCTTCAAGCCATCCTGGTATACTGGATGTCGCTGGCCTGGATCCCCAAAGGAATTTTAAAAAGAATTCAACAATTATTTTTTCGCTTTCTTTGGCAGACAAAATCCAGGGAGAACCTTTGCTTGGGTCCATTGGGACAGTATTGATAAGCCCAAAAAACTGGGGGGTTGGGGCATAAAAAAATAGCAGTTATTTGTTGAGGCTTTGGCTGCAAAAGTGGGCTGGTAACTTATAAACTCCAGAAGTCTTTGGTAGGAAATGAATTATGATAAGTACGCATATCTACTCTCAGTTCTGGAATGGATTCGTATACCATCAATTCCAATGTCCGACGCCTCTATAATATGGAAAGCAATATCTCAATCTATCTCTCTGATCAAGCAAGGTCTGGCTTGGGAAGTTGGCTATGGAGTTCAAGTGAGGATTGGTTTGGACATGTGGAGTGGATGTGGGAATGGCCATATTCTTCCCTATCCTCTTTGCAATTTCTTTCAAGTCTCAGGCATCACCCACTTATCACATATAGCGGTTGCTTGCTAGGACAATTGGCAAAACCATAATTGGAAGGATCACATAACGCTCAACATTCCAGATATTTGGGTTGAAGATTGGCAAAGATTCATAGGTTCTTTAAAGGAGGCCAACGTGCACATAAGAGACAATCAAGATGTCCTTATCTAGGCACTGGATCCCCATGGCAGATACTCCCCCAAAACAAATTATGCTTATGCATCGGCTACTAGACACACTGGTGATTTCTATTGGTGGTGGAATCATATATGGAAATTAAAGGCCCCTCCTAAATATAGGATTTTCATGTGGTGCATTTTAACAGACAAGGTTCCCACTAAACTAATGCTGAGGTGTCGTGCAAACTACGAGCCTTATAGATGTTTTCCAGGTACAATGCATGAGGAAGATACTTCTCATCTCTTCCTTAAATATCATGTCTTGAAAGCCTTCTGGTTAAGGATCTTCACTTTACTAAATCTACTTATTGAGTGGTCTGGAAAAGATATCATAGAGGCTTGGCAAAGATGGTGGATAAAAGCCAACCCATAGAAAAATAGATGCCTTCCACTGCTAATCTGTTGGGGAATCTGGCTTAACAGGAACAAATCCATCTTCATGAATGACAAAATAGATTGCGATTCCTCCAATATTTTGTTTTTGTCCATATACAATTTGATCCCAGAGGACTAGGATACTCTACCCCCTCGGATCATTACTTAGGAATTCATATACATAAACTCCCTCTGGGGTTATTTTGATAGCTCAACACAAGCTAAAGGCTGTGGTGGTGGGGCAGTGCTGCATATGGATAATATAGTGTCTTATAGAATCAAGGTCAGCCTAGGCAAAGGAACAAACAACTATGCTGAATTGAGTAGCCTAAAATACCTTCTCCTTTTTGCAAAAGAACAAAATTGCCAACAACTTCAGATATTCGAAGACTCACAGCTCATAATTAACTGGACAAATGAAGTTAATCATTGTCACTTGCACACACTTAGAGATATTTTGACTGATATCCTTTCTCTAAAGTCTCAATTTGATTCATTTGCATGGTCACATATATACAGGGAAAGGAATGAGATCGCTGATCGTTTATCCAAAGAGGCAACATTGCTGAACATAGGTCAATGGAAGATACAGGAATACAGGGGTGGCATTTTCTACCGTTACTACCATCGTCCTTTCATGGACATGATTGGTTCTTTTCCGAATGATCACTAGATCATTCAACAATTTTTACTATTACTTTCTCCTTCTATGCATATAATTTGTCTAGTTTTCACTTTATTTTTGGACCAAACACTTATATAAGAAACTTACTGGACTTCTCTGAAGTTTATTATTAGTAAGCATCATAATTGTTTTTGTAAAGCTTATAATAGCTCTAAATAGTACTCCCTTATTGCTGACAGCAGTTCATATATGCACTTTCATACAACATGTAATTTTCTTATATTTTTAATGAAAATTACGCATTTTTCAAGAAAAAAAATAGAAGATGAAGTAACTGAAAAATATGTTTTACTAGATATACGCTATATGTTTGAATAACAGTCACGTAAACATGTGGTTCCCTTCAGTAAAGTCACGTACAGAAATAAAGATATGAAATTGAAAGTTTTAATGGTTTGAAAATACTGATTAACCCCCCCCGCCCCCTCTCTTAGTATTTTTTCCACTGGGACTTCCTTCTAGCCTTTAACCAATTTTTTTCCTTAGGAAAAGTGCTAATTGTCTCTTTACTCTATCGATTCCTTCCAACATGGATATTCTTGCAATTTATATTGTCACATCACCATATTGTTCAAGGCTTCTTCATGTATAAAATATTGTTCAAATAATGTCTTTCATGATCATTATAGGAACTTTAAAACAGAAATTGGAATTGCATCAAACCTTTGGCCCTTTTACATGTTGAACATAATTACCAATTTTAACCTAAGTCGGAGGTATTGGCTAAAGCAATTACATTTTCTTTTACTTTACAATTGAACTCTTCCAACAATTGAACCTTTATGTAGTATACTTTATGGTTTTCCATGCAATTAGTTGTTAAAAGAGGCAAAATCTATCTAATTTTGGCACCCTTCAAGTAGTCCTCTTGAAGTGTTAGCTCTCTAAGATTATCTCTTAGTTTGTTTCTCCAATGATGATCAATATTTCTTCTAGAATTCATGAGCATACCTCCTTGGGCACAAGGACACATTTTCTCTTTTTTTCCTTGGCACGTTCCAATAATTTGTCATCTTTTATCATTTTTTTATTTTTGTTGACTTTCATCTTCTTTTAAAGTTCAAGACTTTTATCTTCATCAAATCCTAACCTAACCAAACTTCAAACTTGCTTCATCCTTAGTTAATTTTAACATATTGGTTATGTTGATTGTTTCAACTTCTTGATGCAATTGACTCTTATCAAATGACAATATGAACACAAATTTTTTTCTCCATTAATGTGATGTATCTAAAAAGGATAATATTGGGTACCAAGCAAGGTACCCAAGGGTTTAGTGAATTTAATGTGGCCATAATAATGGAATAGTCATATTATGTAATTAAAAGGAAATAATATAGTATTAAGGGCTATTTGGCATAGGCCCTTAGGAATACTCATGAGAAAGTATAAATACATATGAGTATCATTGTATTGGAGGTGTATTAAATCGTACTATCTTCTAGCAACCATGTATTGCAGATTGATTCCTCTCATAAGGAGTATTTGATGGTGCTACCTTATGTCAAGGTTTCATTTCTCTTTATTATTGTGTTTTTTAAGGTGAATTGAAGAAATTTTGCATGTAGACCCACCCCAATTTCAATTTTAGTGATTCCTCATCAAGTTTAATGCCCAACCCACATTTGGTATGTTGTTGTCATAAACATGAATATTTTCACAAATTGTAACACATAGAATCTACTTATATTTTTTCACTTTTGCTGAGATAAAACACAACAATGTAGGCAAAAATTTGACACAGCTATTTTTGGTCAAATGACTCTAGAAAAACCCCTAACGGAAAACTAGTGACAAAGAGGAGAAATTTTAATTTCTTATTATAATTTATTACAACAGTCAAATCAACAACAAATGTAAATTATCTGCCTTGGAAATCATGCCTAGAATTCCTAGGAATTCATGTTTTCCCAACTCCACGATTTATGTGCCTAAGTTTCCTTGGAAATTTTGCCCAATTTACTTAGAAATTTGTGTTGTAAGACCCTCAAAATTTGTGGTGTACGGCCGTTGAAATTTGTGCCCTATCTGCCCTTGAAAATCATGCCCACTTGTTATATAGCATGTACATTAAATGCATTGTACCATCCGTAGAAATTCATGCTACCTATTATGTTGTTGAACAAATCCTCAAAAATTGTGTTGTACCTTGCCTTGATTTTCATGATAACTCCTTGGGATTTGTGCCCTCAGATTTTGTATGGAGTGTTCTATTTCTCCTCAACTATATGAACTGTTGCCTTTATCTTCAACTTAGCTCCTCTTGTACTCTCTGCTTTCCTCCAAAACTTATGAAGAATGAATTGGTGTCTCTTTCCCTTCCTTGACCTTTTGTCTTCTGATAAGGAAACCTTATGATCCAATGGATAAAAATTGATCTTAGCCATTAAGGTCAAGGGTGGAGATATAATCTCTCATTGACCCACTTAATACTCATAAAGTCACCTTTATCGTCTCATCACCTTTTTCATTAATTAGACCAAAAATTTGCTTTATGAATTTAATGCTCATAAATTCATTTAACTATATTTCTCATAAAGTTAAGTCAAGGGGTCATGTTGGACACTTTTTCCTAGGAAAAACATCACGCCTTAGGAAACACTTGTCCTTGGTACACTTTTTCTAACATGAATGTCTTAGTATATTTTGGTATTTTAGGGTTTAAATTGGAAGTTTTATGGTGGGTTCTACATTATATCTTCAAATTTTTACTACAATTGGTATTAATTTTTTTTTCTTGGGCATGAGGTGAGAGAATTTTTGGGCAAAATGTGGGACAATGTCTTTTCTTTTTGTTGATTTTTACAGAAAAATAGATGTCAACATTTAGGTCAGTTTTTGAAACTTTATTATTAAAATTTGTAGAATCCAATTTGAGAAGTTAAATTCTCTCTAAAAAAATCCTAATTTAAAAAAGAAAATCATCCAAAATGGAGTTCGAGAAGTGAAGTTATTTGAATTTTAAAATTTGCAATATTTACGGTTCTTTTCCAATGACAACTATGAATTTTTCATATTCAATATCTATTGATAAAGTGCACAAAATTTAGTTGAACTAGTTGGAATGGATCCAAAGAAGGTTTGACATTTCGTAGTTGGGGTAATAGTATCCAATCCAAAAAGTATAATAGAAGTCCTGATCATTTTACATCTTTAGCCTCAAACCATAACTACAAAAAGGAGCTCCATTGTTAAGTAAGTGGTTTTCTTTGATAACCTAGTTCTTTTTTAGGTCTTCAAGCAAGATGTGTTTTATAGGAAATATCCTAGTATTGAAGAATACATAAACAAAACAAAGTCAAAATGGGAAAAGAATTGGAAATTTTGGGCATGTGTGAATCTAAAGGACAATGTGGTCATATTGTGGAATTTGGTTAAGCATAAAAATATTTAGGCACTCTTAGATGAAGAATATGAAAAATTATTTTTAGATAGATGGTCTCATGTTATGAAGAAAGATAAGAAGACCATTAGGGATTTATTTTCATGTAACAATTTCTTAGTATAAGTCCATGGATATGTTCAATAAGAGAAGGTCATTGTTTCCATTAACCCTAGTTTCAAACATAATAGCATCAATATTGACTCTCTTAAGAGATTGCAAGTACCAACAAATAATATGCAAAGCACACAAGTGAGGGTGAAAATGTTCAAATCACTAAATATTTCAAGATTTCAATGGATAAATATGTGTTGCATTAAAATGTTTATGCTATATATATGAAGGATGTAGATATTGTTTTTAGATATCCTTGGATGGACTCAGTACAATTAATATTAATGTGCAAAAGAAATTTTTGAAGCTTTGGTACAAGAAAAGAATATCACATTGCAATATATATCTCTTAGTAGGTAAGAAGGGCCCAACAAACCACATGAAGAAATCAATATAGAGAAAATAATCACAAACCTTATGACACATCAAATGAAGAGTCTAAGCTTGAATTAGAAGAAGATCAAATAAAATCACCTAAAGATAATCCTCAGGCAGAGTGTGAAAAGGAAGAAGAAGCTAATGAGATAATTGTCTCAAATGTACAACATGTTGAATAATCAATGAAAGAAGATCCAATAGCTAAGCTTTTTATATATTTCCACCCCCAACATTCAGAGAGACAACAATAATCAATAAAAGGGCATGAGCATTAACAAACTTACTATGTATCAACAAGGAATTAGAAAGGCAACTAGTATGAAGGAACATGGAGGACTGCAAACAATGCATGGAGACTAGAGTAGCATAAGGAATATATGGGTACTAATAAGAAACCAAAGTCAAGATCAAGTAAAGGCCACAGTTGGACCCATGTTCACATTTCACTAGGATAGATGGATGCATGTGAATAGTACCAATTGACTACATTGCTAAGTAGGTTGTATTATATGGCTTCTTCTCATGTTTCCATTACAAAACAAGCCAACATGCATGTAATGTAATGTACCTATGGAGGATCTAATGGGGTACCTAAGGAAATACCCAAAGGTACAATGAATGTAATGTAGTCATAATAATGTACTAGGCCCACTATGTAATTAAATGAAAGTAATATAATAATAAGGAGTGTTTGGCATAGGACCCTAGGAATAGTTATAAGTATATAAATACACATGATTATCATTGTGTTGTAGGTGTGTTGAATTATATTATCTAGTACAAGCATGTATTTTAGAGTGATTCCTTCCATAAGGAGTATTTGATGGTGTTATCCTACTGTAAGAGTCCTTCTATCCATATCCTTATGTTGTTTATGGTGAATGTCTTGGTATATTTTGGTGTCTTAGGGTTTATGTTAGAATTTTTTAGGGTAGATTCCCTCTTATGTATTGAAGTTTTACTACAATTAGTCATACATGAATTAAACTTAGGATAATAATAAAAAATCATTTGTGGCAATACATGCAGAATTTCTTCCAACCTAATTAATAACCGCTCATATAAACTGTATGATCTATTATAAACTTGCTTACTAAGACAACCACTAGTTAATATACCAAGATGAAATAGGAAGTTTGAATAAAGAAACTCTGAGATGGAAGAGAAAAAACCTGCAACAATGGATGTCATCATTAGTATGACACTAAGCTTATTAATCCAAAAAACTAGGATATAATAAGGTGGCCAAATTGATCACCATTAGTCTCACTCGTTTGTTAATGTCATCAATGAAGGCATATTTCCCAAAACACCATTGGAACCCATCCTTCCAAGAAAAAATTAAAAAATGATTAATGCAACAAAGGTGCATATATTGTCTATGCCCAATGACATAATGAGCTTATTAAATTACTTGTTTGAGTTTGATTTAGTAAAGTTGAAGATATGAAAATACATTTTTAATTTTATTTATTTTTAATAGAAATGGTTATATTTATATTATCAGATTGTTTCAACAACACTATTTAGTATGAAAATACATATTTCCAAAATAGTCTTAAGCAAGTTCAAAATTTGTGTCTAGCATTCTTAGACAACATATTCATAAAGATGTTCTTGATTTCTCCTATATGGATATACTTTTTTTTGTGGTTCACGGTACTCGAAGTTTTGTGGCTGTTACATCTATAGAATATTTGTATCAGGAATATCTACTTGAAAGGATCACTTCCTATCGACTACACCATAGAGCCTAACCATGAGAGTGTTGAGAGAATTGAACCTACGACCTCTTAATAACATAGGTTCTTTAACGGCTGTGACCTGGCCAACTAATCTAAACCTCAAGGCTTCCTCATATATGGATGTACCCTAGCATAATCACCTAATAATAAACATACTTTGAAAAACATAAAACATAAAGAAATAAAATGTCTAACATAATACAATAACAATTCCTTGTTGACCAAATTTTTCAGTGGATTCTCTCTTGTGTTTGAATTTTCACTATATATAAATTATATGATTAATTATAAACTTGTATACTAGGACAACTACATAATTTGGTTGATACACCAAGATGAAATAGAAAGATATCCAGGAGAGAGGCATCCGATAAGGGGAGATGGCTCTAAAATCCACTAAACTTTCGATCTTGGACCCCTGGTTACAGTTAGGGTAAATCTTACGCAGAGTAGTGAGTTTTCAATCAACGGTCACATAAATAGAATGGAGGTTGGGTGCTTTCATTCATGTTGAATACAGAGACACATATTTACCGAGATCTTTGAGTGCTTGTCAGTCAGCCCAAAATTTTTGGTAGAGGAATGTTCTTTTACTGCTGAGATGGATGAGGAGTTTGTCGACTATTCCTTTGATCCATTAGAATCAGTGTCCATCTGGATAGAATATCCACATCATCCTCCCAGAATGGAGATACCGGGATCGTTTAGCTCACCCGTGCATCAGGTAGTCTCTTCAAGGTCACCATCGGAAGAGGCTTTCGACATCTCATCATCGCTTGGTATAGAAACCCTGTTCTTGGAATCTAGGAAATCTTTGCAAGATTTTCATAATGAAGGGTTCTCAAAGACACAGGCATGGGATGCGGGTCAGGTTCAGATGGAGATATTGGTTCCATCCCCATCAACTCTTCAATTTCTAGATGCTTGTCTAAACCCTAGGTCAATGGAGGAAAGGGAGGAGGGCATACCTCATGGTGAAGGCACATAGAGGGATGTAGCATATCTTGACGACCAAACTTCAGTTTATTCAATAGGGATAGATGTTGCATCTACTTCGAGCAGGTTAGGAGTTTCATCCCTACCTCAAACATCTGGGATATGCAAATTGTGTACCAATCCAAAGCGAGACAGAAGCTAGGGTGAGCGGGGACGACGATAATTTTCCTAAGGATTTAGGAGGTGGGGAGACAGGAGAACCTCAGCTGAAGGGAAAAAAATCAAAAGCCACCAAAGTAAAGGAAAGAGGGAGGAAATTGGTGCTCGAAGAGGGCATCAAAGTAGGTGAAGTAATGGGCATAGATGATAGAATACTCATGGGTAGGGTTTGGGGCCGCAACTATTCATTGTCTTGCCTCAAGAAATGGGTCGTGGAGTTTTGGGGCCAAGGCTTGGATGTTTTTCCCTCTGTGGTTACTATGATCGGCGGTTGGTTCATGCTCAACTTCTCAAACCTAGCACATGCTCAGTGGCTTCTCATGAAATTCTGGCACAAAGAAATGGCCCTTATAATACTGAAGAGATGGTCTCCTTTATTTGATCCTGAGCATGAGAAATTGGGAGCCTATCTGATTTGGGTAAGGTTTGCTTGTCTTTTATACAGATAATATTCAAACGGGGGTGCAAAAACCTGTAATTAAGGTAACTAATTAATGGAGTGGTAGATGAGGTGACATGATACGGTGAATGAGGTGGACAGTAATGAATCAGGGTGGCAAATGATGTGGAGGAGATGAGATGGAGTGGAGCGATGGGGTTGGCCCGCTGTGGGGGTATGGAGTGTATGAGATGTTGATTGGGCTTGAACCCCCGCAACAATCTCAGGTCGTAGATCTCAGTCAAACACCTTGACGTCATGGTCAATTGTGGGGGTTGAGCCTTAGTTATAAATCGTGCTCATCGCTCCCCTGCAGAGCACTTTTCCTGCTTCTGAAACCCATGCTTACTTAAATCTTGTGATACTGCTCGAATTTTAATATGGGTCAGGGCCCCACCTTATTTCAAATTTGAATGCCATAAAAAATAAATCACTATTTTCAAACTTTCACATTCTCTTTTGATTTTTTAGAACATAATATTTGATTTTATTTTTATTTTTATTTTCTGTGATAATATTACAAATGAAATTTAAACGACGATGGATGCTACAATAGACTACATTATGCCCAATTATTTTTTCACTAAGTAGATCATTTCAATATGTTTTTTTTGGAATCCCTCATCGAAAAAGGAATAAGATGATTAAAAAAGTAACATATAGCCTTCATCAACCACCAATGGAGGTTGATGCATCTTTTTCAAGTAGCCATTTCAAAGGTGTGACACCCTTAAAGGTACAAATTATTTTTTATAGCCATTTAGTTGAAGGCTAGATAGATGCATATGCTCTAGAGAAGTGGTTAAACCTACTTGAAGGTTATTACTTTGTCCAAAATATTTTTGATCTTGTCATAATCCTTAAAACCCTTCCCCATGTCAAATCCTAGCGGAAAGGTTACTTAAGAAACACACCATGGATGAATCTATGCCATCTAGGAGAAAACCCACCTAGGTGGCCCTGTGGATGCCCTCAAAGAGGAATTTTGTCCCATTGGAAGAAATTATGATAAAATACATGATATGGATGAATCTAAGCTAGGAAAGAGACTAGACAATACCATATTATAACAACATCTTCCATACCCTACACTCAAAGTTGTGTATTCAAGATTATAAGAGAAACATGGTTCTAAGGTAACACAATGGCCTACATAGGTACATAGAAATAGAGATGGATTTCTTGGACATATCCTCAATGTAGGTTTTAACCTTGTACAAAAATTACTTGAATACGAATTCTAAAACACAGAAAATAAACAATGCGAGAGCATAAAACATAAAACACATATACACAAAGATTTTCCCCTGGATCCCAAAACTGAGACTACCAGCTTGATTTTTCATTATATTCCTTTCAATGTTACAATACATATTTATACATGCTGAAGCATCCAATACCATTGATCAAAAAACCATCACATCCAAAACCATGGACCGAAAACCATTGTGTCCAAAAACATGTGCGAAAATCACACACAAAACCATAGGTGGGCCCGCCCAACCTAACATAGGGTCCAAAACCAAAATTTTCTGAGGCACTTCCCTGGACCCCATAAAGTGGGGTTACAGGTACCCCTCAAACCCCCTATTAACTATGTGGAAATATTATAACACAACCCAACATTCTCCCACTTGTTGTTTTCTTTCCACAGGGGGCCACAAGAGAGCTTAGTCATTTTTCTAGCCCTGAAATGCCCATTGTCTCTCTACACCAAGATAGCTTCTCAGAGCTCACAGATTTTGCCAATGCATCTACAATATTCTTCAAAGTGTCCACCTTTACCAGCAACACCTTTTTGTCTTCTATCATATCACTCACAAAGTGATACTGAACATCAATGTGCTTTGTCTTTGAATGATATGCAGGGTTCTTTGCTAAGAAAATTACACTTTGGCTGTCACAGTCTATCCTTATAGCTCCATGTACTAACCCCATGCTTGAACACAATCTCTACAACCAAACTGATTCCTTGCTTGCATGAGTGGCTACCATGTATTCTGCCTCTGTAGTTGATAGTGCCACTACAAATTGTTTCTTACTCAACCAACTGATTGCACCTCCAAATAGGTTAAACACATACCCACCTGTAGATCTTCTTTGATCCATATCTCTAGCCCAGTCTACATCAACAAAGCCACAAATATCCAACATTTTGTCCGATCCTGGTCTTCCTTGGTAGCATAAACCATAATCTCTAGTGCCACCAAATACCTGAAAACCTGCTTCACTGTTGTCAGGTGCTCCTTCCCTGGTTTTGACATAAACCTGCTCAATACTCCCACTGCATGTGCAATGTCTGGTCTATTACAGACCATCACATACATCAGGCTTTCGACTGCACTTGCATATGGAACATGGCACATGTCCTCTTCCTCTTCTTGTGTCTTGGGACACTACTCAGCAGATAATCTCACACCTACAGGAATAGGAACCTTCATCGATTTACTATCTTGCATATTAAACCTCTGCAGTATTGTCTCAACATATTTTCTCTAGTTTAACCAGAGCTTCCTCTTTGCTTGATCTCTTTTAATTTCCATGCCCAAAATATAGTTTGCATCACCAAGATCTTTCATGTTGAATTTGGAGGATAATTGGGTCTTCAAATCCTGGATAATTTCTTTGTCATTTCCAACCAGCAACATGTCATCCACATACAGGACCAAATAAATAATACAGTCACCAATTAATTCAAAATACACACAGTGATCTACTTTGCTTCTGGTGAAGCCAAGTCCCCGTACAAATGTATCAAATTTCTGATACCACATCCTTGGTGACTGTTTTAACCCATACAAAGACTTCTTTAACTTGCATACCAGTTCTTTCTTACCCTTCACCACAAAACCTTCAGGTTGCTTCATGTAGCCTCTTCTAGATCCCCATGAAGAAACGTTGTCTTCACATCCATCTATTCTACCTCAAAATCAAAAGCAAAAACAATAGATAAAAGTAATCTAATAGAAGTTACCTTGGCAATAGAAGAAAAAATATCAGCAAAATCAATTTTCGGCACCTGGGAATAACCTTTTGCTACCAACCAAGCTTTATATTTCTCCATTTTTCCTTCTGCATTTGTCTTCTTTGTGAACACCCATTTTCTGCCAATGGGTTTCCTTCCAGTTAGCAACTCCACTAGATCCCAAGCCTCATTTTTGTGCAAAGATGCCATTTCATCAACCATGGCCTCTTTCCAGAGTTTTCCATCCTCTGAATCTACTACTTCCTTCACAGTTATGGGATCATTGTCAGTAATAGATAAATAAAAATTTGAACAGAAAGCAGATGGACTATACCTTTCTCGATGGCTTCTTTATTGAACTAATCTTCTCACACCCAGAGTTTGTGGCTCTTCATCTTCTGATTCCTCCTCTACTATAGAGTTTGATTCTTCCTCCCGAATCTCAAACTCTATCTTCTTAGGTTCCTTTGGTTGGACTTCATGTTTAATAACATCTTTTAACTCTCTGAACACCACATCTTGGTTGTACACAACCTTTTGTGTGATTGGGTTCCAAAGCTTATAACCCTTTAAACCATCCTTATACCCAATAAAGATGCACTTTTCAAATTTACTATCCAACTTGGTTCGTTTCTCCTTTGGAACATGTACATATGCATCACATCAAATACCTTAGATGGTGAAAGAGAGGGTTTCTTACCAGTCCATACCTCTTGTGGAGTCTTATCCTCCAATGCTGATGAAGGTGACCTATTGACCAGGTAACATGTAGTATCCACCACCTCTGCCCAGAATTCCTGTCCTAACCTGGCACCACTGAGCATGCTTCTTGCCCTTTCCCTCAATGTCTTATTCATTCTTTCTGCAACTCCATTTACTGAGGTGTATATGGAGTAGTCTTCTGTCGTGCTATACCACACTTCTTACATAATTCTTCAAATTCCTTACTGCAAATCTCTCCACCATTATCTATCCTCAACACCTTTATCTTCTTCTCTGTCTAGTTTTCCAGCAGAGCCTTAAATTCTTTAAACCTATCAAAGACTTCAGATTGCTTCTTAAGGAAATATATCCATGTATTCCTTGAGAAGTAATCTATAAATGATACATAGTACACAGACTTACCCAGTGATGGAACCTTCACAGGCCCAAACACATCACTGTGCACAAGCTCTAATATTTGTTTCATCCTCTTACTGCCAGAGGGGAAACTCACCCAATTCTGCTTCCCATATACACAATTTTCATAGAAATCAAAATCCAGAGAGCTATTACTCATACCTTCTACCATACCTTTACCATGAAGTATTTGAAGGCCCTTCTCTCCAATATGTCCAAGCCTTTGATGCCACAACATGGTCTTCTCTTAAGAAACCACTAGATTTTGTGCTCCACTTTTAGGAACCACAGAACTGTTGCACCCATCAACAACAATGCTACTTTTCATCTTGTACAGAGTTCCAATCCGAACTCCCCACATCAATACCAGTGCTCCCCGAACCATCTTGTAGGTATCCTTCTTGAACATTGTTTTTACACCCGCATCATCCAGCTTGCTTACAGAAATTAGATTTCTGGCCAATGTAGGAATATGCAGAACACCCGGAAGTGTTCTAACCATTCCACATTGCACCTTCAACTTTACTTTTCTGCGACCAATGATTCTAGCCTTCCTATCATCTCCTAAGAAGACATCACCACCATCGTATTTCTCATACTCACAAAACCACTCTCTATGGGGAGTGAAGTGAAAGGATGCACCTGAGTCAATCAACCATGCCTCATGATCTACATGTGTACTTGAAGAAGCCAAGTATGTATCCCCACCTTCATTTGAGGTGGTTTTCGCCTCTGCAGAAGGAGCATCATCAGATCCCTTTCCTTTATCAGGAACTTTAGATTTACAATCCCTTTTGTAGTGCCCTTCCTTTCCGCATTTCCAGCACATCACCTTTACGGGTTTTCCTGGAGATTTAGATCTCTCACTCGACGACTTATTTTTGTTTCTGTTCTAGGACTATCCTTGTACAGACAAGGCATCACCATTCTGGCTCTCTATATTTTTCTATCTCATCTCCTCCATCAACAAGGATGAGACTATTTCATTAAACTGCAAGGCAGTTGCATTGCTACCTATTGCAATAACCAGACTATCCCACGAATCTAGTAGAGAACACAACAAACTGATGCACTTATCTTCATCTGAAATTTTAATATCAACAGATGCTAACTGACTTACTGCAGTATTAAACGCATTCAGATGCTCTGTCACCAAGTCTCCATCTTTCATCCTCAGGTTATACAAATTTTTCCACAGGAATAGTTTATTCACTAGAGACTTAGACTGGTACAAAGTCCCTAACTTGTCCCACAAAGCCTTCGCCGTAGCTTCCCCTGATACATTTAGCAATAGTGAATCTGAGACACACAATCATATTGTGCTCTTTGCCTTCTAATCCAACTTCTTCCATTATTCATTGGTCACTCCCGTTGGTTTAGTACCTGGATGTACCGCGATCCACTGATCTTTATCCACCAACAGATCCTCCATCTTGAGATTCCACAACTCAAAACTCTGACCATTGAACTTCTCGATCTCTATCTTTCCACTGTTCACCATCTTCTTTCACCACCTAAATCGATCTCACAGATCTCCCACTGAACAGGATCTATCATAGGCCCGAGTGAAACCCCTCAGCAATAAAGGCGTCCCCTTGAAGCCAAAAACAACTCTAATACCAAATGTAGGTTTTAACCTTATACAGAAATTACCTGCATACAAATTCTAAAACACAAAAAATAAACAATGCTAGAGCATAACACATAAAACACATATACACAAAGATTTCCCCTGGATCCCGAAACCGAGACTACCAGCTGGGTTTTTAATTATATTCCTTTCAATGTTAAAATACATATTTATACATGCCGAAGCATCCAATACCATGGAGCGAAAAACCATCGCGTCCAAAACCATGGACCGAAAACCATCGTGTCCAAAAAAATGTGCGAAAATCATACACAAAACCATAGGTGGGTCTGCCCAACCTAACATAGGGTCCAAAACCAAAATTTCCAGGGCATTGCCCCGGATCCCATAAAGTGGGGTTATAGGTACCCCTCAAACCCCTTGTTAACTACGTGGAAAGAATATAACACAACCCAACACTCGATAGGAACTTCTTAACATTTTGCTATCAAAATTGAGGAGAATCTCATGTAGAGGAATAAGTGGGACTTTTGGTTTGTGAATTTTTCACAATAGAAGCACGGAAAGGTAATGCTAACTAAAAAAATAAATTACAAATCAAGGAGAGTCAATCTTAAGAAAATTAGTACAATCCATTGACAAGAAAGGTTAATGGGAAGTAAAAGAAGGACATCCAAAAATGGTGTGAGTTCCATAAAATACCTTGGAACAACATCAATTATTAATTCTCAAAATAATCATTGTTGGTGTAGCTCAAATAAAAAGAAAAGAATCAATCCCTAGCTTGCAATTTTATTTGGAGCATAATAAATGGAAATATATCATCGTTGTAGGACCCACTTCTACCATCATGGTCATAAAAATCCAACCAATGGAAACAAAGGAGCATGAGGAGGGGGTGTGATGCAGGAAAGTGTTCCCTATGTGAAGAGAGGCAATCCCTCTAGCCCTAGAGTGGGTCTAATCACAAACAAGGATAGATCAACAATAGATTTCCTTAAATATTCATAGTTGGAGGCCTACCTCAACCGGTGGTCGATGGAGTTCCGTTGCGTTGCTCCAGCTTTCGCTTCCTTCTCCTCAATGAGTGATCAACCTGAAAAAATGCAAAGGAAATACAACAAAGCACGTAACCAGAAAACAACAATGATCTATTTACTCACAAAGTCAAGAAGTCATGATCTATCAAGTAAATTACATACAAGACATAGGAAGACATCATTGATTGTATTAATAATGAAATAAGAGCAGGCTTACAACCAAAGTCTTGACGTCGCAAGCCTTCTCAGAGGGATTCAGCTAGCATGTTCTTCAAGCATTCACTCTTTGAAGATGGATCTCCCAACACACAAAGTATCTCCCTCACTCATAAGTTTTACAGAAAGTCAAGGGCACTTCACAACCTTCTACAAGCTATCAACACTCTCACACTTGTCACACCCACACCAGCTATCTATCAAGCTCAAAAGCACTAACAGCATTGCTCAATCCAAGAATTTACCAACTAGCTGATCATAGCAAAGGTGAGTGTTTAAATAGGAGGAGTCTCCATGAAAGGTGGAAGAGAGAGCTTATCCCCAAGGAAGGTAGCACAATTGATGGAACTGCCATACCAGAGAAGGAAGGGTGACACAAACTATGCCAACAACTAGGTCTAGAGTCATCCAGAAGGCCGACTGTTGGAAGAAATTCGCCCAATCTGGATCATCGTGAGTGTATAACAGAGCTTTAGCGCTGACATCGCTAATAAGTAATGTAGCCAGTTAGGCCATCACTAAATATAGCAAATAGCCTCACGACAGGGCATGAAATCGACCGTCATGGGAAATAAATGTACTTCCATGCTGGAAGCATGGCTGGACTATCTAAGACCATCGTTCAGTGCGTATATTAAGTCCATAGTCGTGATGAGGCAAATAACTTAGGAAAAGTGGGTCAATTGGCTGCATAAGAGAGAATTTGTTCAATATGAGCATGTTTAACTTGGACACATGACACGGTAGAATGACTGGGAGTGAAAGCAATGACAAATTGCTGTGTAACAGATGCCCACTAAAGTATGAAGCCCGAAAGAGTGGGAGGGGTGAAATGCTTTACTAAACTGACTGAGCTGGAACACCATTTGGAAGAACTTGCAGGCATAAGTATGACTAATATCTCTGATAGTGAAATACATGTAGTCTAGGTATGGGCACAACCATCCAAAAGACATATGAACTAGGTTTGTGGTATGGATGTAGCCATCCAGCTAATAAGACCATATAATGACAAAGGTACAATCGTAGCCATCCATAAATGAGTCATGCAATCATGAACCAATCCATGCAGCCCGAACATGTGTAATCTGAGTTCGGGGTCTTGAACCCGACTGACCATAGTACAAATTCTAGCATGCGAATAGAGGTGCTGAAATCGAGCATGATAGAAAGTCGCTTGATTATTGGTGGATGATGTAAACTGTTAACAAGCGCAAGAGAAACCACCAATAATGCCAATGGTTCTCAAGGTACTATCCAGTACAATCCATGAAGTGTGAAAAATGAGCTAAAGTCGAACACTTGTGGAATCACCCAATCGACGACCAATGATGTAAGTCGACTGTTAGGCGCGAAGAGCTTTCCATTGAGGCATGCAAGCTCCAAGGTACCAAAAGGGATCTCTAGATCAATCTCCTGGATAATGAGCTGATGTCGACAGGAGATGATCCATCGCAAGAGGGCCATAATGTTTCCCCCATCAATGACACGAGACAAGGAACAAGCGGTAGATGATGAAATAGAGTATCAGAGGAAAAATGAGGGTGTAAACTGCAAAAGGATTATACTCTTGAACATGTCAGCAACACAACTCCAGAGGGTGGCAACATTCAGGTACCAAGAGATCAGAGGCTGAATGGAAACAACATGGATCAGATGGAATGAGGCTCAAAGACAACCCAAACCCATGGAAGGCCAAATGACGATGTATGGATATCCCAACCCGACAAGAAGCAAAAGTGTCGATGTTCAAGAGTGACTAGCTACCATAGACAATCAATGATGGTTTCCAAATTCCCCCCCACCATTGCTGGCGAGTACCCCAATTATTTTTGAAAACAAGCTTGAAGGGGATAGCATGTGCTTGTAATATAAGTTCGACCTTTGGTCGAATCCAACCTGGTAATAATTTAATGAGCCCTAGGGAGGAGAAGCTCGAGTCTCATCATGGTGACAAGTCCAATGTCATTAGGGTTTAATGAGTCCGACATAGGCAAAACTTGGAGTCTCTTTCATGTTTAGGGAGTTTGAAAAAGACATGGAAAAGAAAACTCCACGGGGGTCCTTTTTCGTAAATTTGTGTCTCTCGAGCCCAAAAAAGTATAAAACGATACTCGAAAGAATCGCTTGACCATTACGATCAAGCAGTACTTTTCTTGATTAATGATCTCGACCCGAAAAAGTAGAAAAGTGATCGAAAACCACGCCGTTTCATAACTAATAACGAGCCTGAAACGACAAAAGCTAGACAATCTTTTCACGTTTACACTGTTGGAAAAGAGCTTAAAGAAGACTGCCTCTCATTTCGTTTAACGAGTCAAAAGGAACAACTCGGCTATCTTTTCATCTTTTAAGTTAGAAAAGAGCATTAAAGACGACTTTACGGATCAAGTGCACATGAAGTATGACATAACTCTACGACCTGTAGTCCTGCAGAAAACACGTCAACCGTAAAACCCATTCAACATAAATGATTAATATATGTGGAAACATAGTTAGAAACCAAATACTCCAATTAACGATGCAATAAAAATGGTAAATACCCACATTCTAAAGTGAAAATTTTAATATTTCAAAAAATTACTATAACATGGGGGGGGGGGGGGAATTCTTTTGTTTTTACCATTTGCACTGTTCATTTTACCGTTGGAGCATTTGGAGCACCAACCAGAGCAAATTTATCAAGCTGATTCTGGACTCATTCATCGACGATTCGTCATGAAACGTCTACCAAGTAAGTAGAATTCTTCCTGCACTTCATTTTAGTATTCTTTTCATGCATTTTAGTGTTAGGTATGTAAGTTTAGATGGATTTTTGTGTCAGAGTCCGCCGCTCGGTCATCACGGGTATGCCGCTCGGGTTTGTGATGACCAAGCGAGATTTACATGTAATGATTTCTGATCATCGCGAGAATATGATGTATTCTCACAATGATCGTGAGAAAAATGAATTGTCAACTTCATGCCATCGCAACTATTTTAAAACCAGTTGCAATGACGACGCAAAATTAATTTTTTGTGCAAATTATAAATTGAAATTTATAAACGAAGTTCTAACTCATCTTTTCTCGTCATGCAAGGCATCATGGCATTTGTTTGGTAGGAACGAACTCACGATGTTAATGATGAGGAAGCTTTTGCTGATGCTGGGTGCCGAAATGATTTACGTGCATGCGGGTTGCTAAAATTCTTCCTTACTTCGCACCTTCGGGCCCAACCAGATTTGCTAGAGCTGATAATCCATGCATGGAACGCAACAGATGAAAAATTCATAATCCGAGGCCAAGAAATTGAGTTTGATGCTACAGACATATATTTCTTGACTGGATTGTCCCATCATGGTGAGAGGCCAATCCTAGAGGGCGAACGCCTTGGGGGCGAATTGCTAGAGATGTTGATGGCATGAGTGTGCCCCCGGGCACACAAATCAAAGAGCGGGAAGGTGGCAATTCTGATGGTGGAAGACTTAGTTCTTCATACAGTTCTATTTATGGTAACAAGGGCAGCGAGCTCCCAAGCCCAACACGAGGCATCGAAGACCCAACTCCGGTTGGCTCTCGAATGACCATGTTCAACTGGGCGGAAACAATGATGGCCAACATGAAGAGACAACTTACCAACTGTCGTCGAGGATCGACGAAACAATTTGGCTATGGGTCCATATTGATCTCACTCATGCTGGAGTGGGTGCCGACACTGCAGTTGTAGGATATGGACCTGGACGCGCCCAGATTGCGGGAGACCAGGATCACACGGTGGGCCTACGTTATGCCATGAGGAGGTGGCAGACGCCCAGTGTCATGGGGGACACTATTCCGTGAGTGGTTGGAGCACTAGATGATCTTTATTGAGGACTGGCCATATGCTGGGATGGACTTCCGTGGAGATCCTGACATGTAGCTACCCCCTGGCGAGCAGTGGGATGATGGCGGTAAAGCATTTGATCACGTTATTTTTTGTATTTTATTTTTTATGATGTGTTTTGGATTTTTTCATGCATATGTCATACTGATGTACTATATGGTATTTGCATATGTGGGACTAGTGAGGCTTGCAGGATTGGCTCTGGAGGCGCAAGGGGACCCACAGGGTATCAGAGAGCTAGCCTTGGCTCCTCTAGCTGGCGATTCGATAGAGACAGTGGTCCAAAATCTTGAGGGTTTGATGGCGGGGATCCCTGATTACATGGGGATCAAGGAGGTCCCCATAGAGTTCCAGATTCATATAGTAGGGGTGATACCTAGGGTGCACCGACTGTTGAGACAGGTTGCACGAGTGGTGCTGTGCTATAGGGAGCATAACCCACCCCAGTAGACACCTAGATTTTATTTCATGTTGATTTTTTAAGAGACATGTGTCTCGGATGTACAAAGAACATAGACTCTATTTGGACATATACACTTATTTTTTGAGCGCCTCGGTTGGCCACACGATATATATATATATATATATATATATATATATATATATAATATATATATATATATATATATATAATATATATATATATATATATATATATATATATATATATATTACATGGTTCATTATTGTGTTTTGCATGCTTCTATACGCTGTTTTGATTACATGTTACACAAATGTCTATCTAATACATAGTTTGCTAATGGATCAATTAATGTGTTTAGCCATCTTGGATTGTGTTGATATGAAATAAAATCAAAATTCCTTTCTAACAATTTAACACGTAAATACAACCTTAAAATCCGATGATCTCTGATGGAATAACGCTCATTAAGCTGGTGGACAACAAGCTGAGAGTCCAGATTCACAACTAATGCACAAATGTCGAGGTTAATAGCCTCAGTCAGTAATTCAATAACAACACTATATTCAACGAGATTGTTTGTGGTACAACCCAGACAAACACCTTGAAGGTCTACTAACTCACAGTGAGGATCATAGATCACCCATGCCGCAGAAGACAGGTTGCTTGTACTACGACATGCACCATTAGCGAAACCAACGTAAGGTGTACCATACATCTTCACATGAAGCAAAAAGACACAATAAGTGGAAATTATGCCTACACACCAAGCTAAAACATGAAAACACACACACACACAACACACTTGCTGAGAACACACGTATGTACAAATCAGAGTGCACGAGGTTCATGCGTAATATTTTTTCAGATAAAGCCCATTTCAGGGCTTATCTAGAATGTTCCCTTCATAATCAATCAGCTCATAGGCCCCTTTTTGCAAAACTCGCTTTACAATATAAGGCCCGTGCCACATAGTCTCGAATTTGCCTGCCCCCAGCTTATTATTCGCTTGATCATAAAGCAGGAATAAATCTCCTTCAACAAAAGAATGAGGATGGACAATATGATCGAAGTGAGTTTTCACTCTCTTCTTCTGTACTTCAATAGCTAGAGAGGCTAGTCGACGGGTCTCATCTAGTCGCTCTAGGTAGAGAAGACGTTCTTCTACCAGAGTAGTGTTGGGGAGTAATTCGATGGCTAATTTCAAAGAAGGGATCTCACACTCAATTGGAAGGGTGGCCTCCAGACCATAAACCAATTGGAACGGGGTGAACCCGTGGCATCCTTCACTGAAGTTTGGTAGGCCCATAAGGCAGAGAACAATATCAAATGCCAGTTGGACTTGTGCATGCCAACAGAGCATTGAAGCATTGTAACTAGAACTTTGTTGACAGCTTTCACTTGGCCATTGGCCTGAGGATAGTACGGTGTTGAACTATCATTCCGCAAGCCCAGTTGGGTTGTTAACTCAGTCATCTTATGATTACGGAAATGTTTTCCGTGATTAGTGACAATAGCCTAAGGGAATCCAAATCATGAAATAACATGATTGAATAAAAATTGAGCTGCTATGTGACCATCCTCAGATAGCGTAGGCATCGCCTCGACCCATTTTGTGAAATAATCAATGGCAATGATGATACCCATGCCCCTCGGCCAAGCGAGGGTTACAGGTCATATAGTCAATTCCCCATTTGGCAAAAGGGCTTACGGTAACAACAGGGTGCAATGGAGCGGGAGGCACGTGCAATTTCCATTGGAAGAATTGGCACTCATGACAAGAGCGGACGACGATAATGCAATTCTTGAAGATGGAGGGCCAAAAATAACCAACACGGAGAATCTTCTGAGTAGTGACATACCCGGACATGTGACCACCACAGGTGCTAGAATGGGAGTCATTTAGAACTCATTCAGCTTCCTCGAGTGTTAAACATCGGAGGAGAACAGAGTCGGCGCCGAGTTGGTATAAGGTTTCCCCAATAATGTGATAGGGCTAAGAATGATGGCGAATCCGTCACCGAGCATCCTTGGACAAAGCAGGATGAAAGAAGGACATCTGAAGATAGACAATAATATCCCCGTACCAAGGATCGAGGGTACTAATGAAGAACAGAGCTTCATCCAGAATATGGTCCTCTAACCGAGAGGGTACGGTAACAGATGGGAGAGAGAAAAGCAACTCAGCGAAGACGAGGGACTTCTTGGAATTGGCGGTGGTGAACTCCAAGTCGAACTCTTGGAGGATGACAATCCACTTTGAGTATTTTCCCCCCAGTAACTAACGTGACAAAATGTACGTCATCAGGTTGCAATCAAAAATCACCATCGTGGTACGCAACAATATATAATGGCCGAAACGTTGGACGACACAAACAACGGCTAATGCCAACTTCTTGACATGGGCATAGTGAGTTTCTGTATCAAGTAAATTGTGGCTGAGATAGTAAATAATATGCTCTGTACCATCATCATCGTCTGGAACTAGAACCATGCCGATGGTGGTATCAGCAGTGGCTAAATAAAGAGTGTAGTCCTGGTGATAATCAGGGGGATGTAACAAAGGAGCGGAAACAAGGAGAGCCTTGAGGTGCTCAAATGACTCTTGTGCAGTGGTATCCCAATGAAAAGGGGTGTTGCATTTTAATAACCACGTATAGCCTTTAGCCACTTCGGCATAATTCATAATGAATCATCGTAAAAAATTTGCTTTTCCCTACGAACTCTGCAATTGTTGGAAAGAAGCAGGGGAAGGAAGATTCAGGATGGCTTCGACTTTAAGAGGATCCAAATGAATAACCTCTCAGGAGAGGATGAACCCAAGAAGTCTGCCTAACTCAACATAGAAGACACACTTATGTGGATTAATCTAGACACGATATTGTCTACAATGGAGAAAAATTTCGCGAAGGTGGGTCGGATGGTCTTGGTGTTTTACAGAATGAGCCGGAAGGTCATCCAGGTAAGGTTGCACAATGTGTCGAATATCATGAATTGCATAATACATTGCACGTTGGAGGGTGGCACCGACATTTTTTAAACCGAAAGGGAGCTTTTTATAAGTTAAAGTGCCCCACGGACAGATAAAAGTAGTCTTGTGCTGATCGGTAGAGGCAATATTAATCTGGTTATAACCCGAAAGCTGTCCATGAATGAGTATATTTCACTCCCGACACACTCATCAATGAGCTGGTCAATGAAGGGTGTAGGGAAGTTATCTTTGGGACAGGCCTGATTAATATCACGGTAATCAACACATACCCTGATAGTGCCCTGTTTTTTAGTTACAGGGACAATATTAGAGACCCAATCTATGAGTGGGATGGGGTAAATGAAACCGGCCTTAAGAAGCTTTTCAACTTCCACTTTAATAGAAACAGCCTTTCGGGGGTGCACGGGGTGTAAACGCTATCGAATAGGTTTAGCACCCAGATAGGTAGGTATATCATGCACCACGATGGTAGGATCAATGCCGGGCATCTCTTCATAAGACCAGGAAAACACATCACGAAATTCGTGAAAAAGACCTGTATAAAGCTGAATCTCCTCTGGAGTACAAGTTACTCCAACATGGATGTGCTCGACAATCCCTGGTTTAACAAAGATGTCGATTGGCTGGGTTTGCGTGATGTTCCCCATCTTCCCTTCAGAAGACACTTGATAGATCTGGATAGGTGTCTGAAGAGGTTGTGAGGGAAACAAGAAGCAAATCGCTCGAGAAAAGTAAGCATTTCCCGATGGGTAGGGAGAAATGAGGAATGATGGTGGTGATCAGGCCAAGGGGGTTCCTCGAAAGACATAGTCTCAATATTCACTTCATCAGAAGGATAAAGTTCCTGTAAAGGGTTTGAAGAAGTGCTATCTCCAAGCCAAGGGGGTTGCACGTATGAGTTGAGGGCTCTGCTCGAAGGAGCAGATTCAGAGGATGGAGCCGACATGGAAACAATTTCGACGTAGTTGAGCTCGGCAGGACTCAACGACATCTCATTGCCCCAGGATTCTATCTGATCGACAAGAGGAAGAACCCATGGATTAGAGCAAACATAAATCATATTGATGGGGGTGATGTTAGGAGATGGGAGTGAAAAAACACCCATAAGGGTAGGATATTTAAAGAGTCCAACACCCACACTCTCAAAAGGCACTGAGGTATGCTCCACGAAAGGCACATTGCCATCAGAGGAAGAGGCGAAGAAGGACAATTGGTCCACTATGACGATCTTCCCCTGATGAGGGAAACAAATGACATGGAATAGAGATGAAGCCACAACTTGCATGGCATATGTCCAGTTTCATCCTAAAAGGAGGTTGTAAGTTAAATTGGCATTGACAACTTTGACCTCCACTTCGACCGTCGTTCCTTCCAATGTAATGGGCAAGCGTTGGAGTATACCATAAGGATGAGACTCTCTCCCATCAAAGGCTTCCAAGGTCGTATGAGACTGGCCCAGAGTCAGAGAACTAATAGCCTTCCAACAAGCAACAAACATTATGCAAGTAGAAGTTCCTTCATCAATGATGGTACAATGTATCATTTTGGAATTGATGATGACTTGAATAAGGAAGGAAATTTGGTGAGGCAGTCTCGGTATATGACTGTCAGGGTCAAAAGTGATCAAATCTGAGTCAGCCGGGTCAATGCCACCGATGGTCGATAGCAAAGACTTCCTCTGAGAGGGGCAGCTCTGGAGAACTTCTAATGCAGACATAGCTGACGAAGCCTGAGCTAAGTCCTCAATGATGCTATAGTGCTGAGCAGCATGAGCATTGGGGTTGTACGAAGATTTCTGGAGTACACCTTTAGGAGGAGGTTGGATGATTGTTTCAGTGCTAGGTTGTTCAATATGAAGGGGACCAGAACTAGATGGAGGAGCACTAGAGGGGAACTCAGGCTCCTTCCTAGCAGGCGACAAATACTCTTTCACCTGAGTACTAATGTGGATAGGAATCGTCCCAGCCATAAATACCTGAGAACCAAAGGGAGAAGAGGATTTAGATGGACCAGCCACCATATGAGTTTGTTGCAAGGGAAGAGGCTCTTTGAGCTTGGAAGGAGTTCCAGGGGCACCTTTCAACAATCGACTAACTTCAGACTGCCTTGGGCAGTCTTTGGTATAGTTGTCCTCGTCACAGATAAGGCAAGGATACTTAGGCTTGCATTTGGCACCTTCCTTAGGTGGAGGTTTAGGGGAATCCTGCTTTGGCTGTTCAACTTTATTCTTCTCTTTTCCTTTCTTTTTCCCTTTCGAGGCTTTGTCTGCCATGGTGGACTGGATGACATTTACCTCTAAGGTATTAATCATTGGATGCAGCCTGAGAAGTATTTTCATTTGAAGCATTTGACTTTTTCTTCCCAGGGTTCGCGAAAGATTTCTTAGAGGGCGGATTGACAGAACCGATGACACCGTCAATAGATGGTGTTGGTGGAGCCTTGGAAGTTACGGGCCTCAGAGCATCAGGAAAATAATCATATAGTGTACCAGACTGGGAGTAAACCAAGTCAAGGTACTGAGCACGTGCAATAGCTTGCTCTTCAGTTACACATGCCCCCATAGCGATGTCCCGAGCTATCAGACCGACAAATGAAGTTGTAAACCAGTCAGTCAGATGCTGACTGAGAATCCAAAACTTAATCAAACGGCGACGTCGTCTCCATTTATGAATATGATCAGAGATATGTGTGGCTGTAGTTTGTTTTAAGGATGTCAGGAGATGTGTGCCCATTTCATATTGAATTGGCAACTGAAAATGAGTTAAAAATGCCATAGCTAATGAGTTAAAGTCCTGAAAAGATCTGCGAGCTAACTCAATATACCATTTAGCAGCAGAGCTAGTGAGAGTCCGTTGAAAAAGGCGAAGTTAGATTGAATCATCAAGCCATGAGTTTGACGAGCACCATAGATGATACGTCATAACATGAGCTTGCGGATCTTCTCCAGCTTTACCATCAAACTTGTGACAATCACCTGGAATTTTAGTTGGAACCAGCAGCCAGTACGGATTATGAAGAATGGGATCATTTGTCAGTTTGGACACGTCCGGTAATTCCAACATCACTAAAAAGGGTAACTGAGGGTTAAAGGACATCTAAGGCCACGGGTAGGAGGTAGTACCAAAGTTCTACCCAGCTGCTTGTTGCCCCCATTGGTTTTGTCCGGACAGGTTTGGCCCATAAGGGTTCTTCCCGTAGGAATTTTGCCCATAGGGGTTATAGCTGTAACTAGACAGTCTACCCTGGATTTTCCCCCCAACACTCCACTAATTACCCACTTGGCCTACAGGAGCAACATATGGTTGCTAGAAATTCTGGTAAGGATTTACCTGCAGTTGTTAATAATTTTGATATGGGGAAAATTGGGCTTGCCCTTGGGATTGCTGGGTACGATAAGGTGGTTGGGCTCCAAACTGAGCCTGGTAGCTAGGATGGGTTTGATAAGTAGGTTGAGATTGGGATCCAACCTGAATTTGAGGACGAGATTGGGTCTGGAGCCCAAACTGGGGCTGAAAACCGAGTGGCGCTTGAGAAGCAACAATCATTTGAGCGCCCGGTTGGGCAAGCCCAGACGGATGTCCTTGAGAAAACTGAGGCTGAGCCATCTAGTTAGAAGGTTGACCTAGCTGAGATTAAGGTTAACCCACTTGCCTAGAAGGTTGAGCTTGCTGGGTATTGGGTTTTCCTTGCACAACTGAGGGTTGTCCTGATTGGCTAGATGGCTGAGCTGACTGGATAGTTGGTTGGCCTGGTTGACTTTGGGGCTGACAATTTGCCCAGATGGTTGACTAGGCTGGACAGTAGGTTGGCCTTGCTGAATGTAAGGTTGACCAACTAGCCCAGAAGAGTAGCCTTGCTGGACACCAGGTTGACCTTGTTGAATGTAAGGTTGTCCCGGATTACCAGAAGGTTGCCCGAAATAGATAAAGGAAGAACCACCAAAGGCCGAAGGTTGTGCCTGGAAGGGTTGTCCTTGTGGGCCTCTAGGTTGCCCTGGATAAGGTTGTCTGTAATATGGCTGACCTTGATAGGGTGGCCCTTGAAAATTCGCGGGTGGTGCTTGGCCACCATGATAAGTGGTGGTACCCCAAGCAACAGACAACGGAACCGTGACCTCAACCACGGGTTGAGATGGCATAGGTCCGGGGTAATAGATATGAGCTTCGTGAGAATCATAATAATTAAACGGATTTTGAGGATTTGGATTCCGAAGAGCTTGTACATATTGATCATATGCCTCCCTTGTTGGAATGGAACCAGAAGAAGGTGGGGCACTTAGTGCAGGATCAACAATTCCTGCCGTTGGGCCACAATTGGTAGGACCAGTAGAAGGTCCGACAATAGTGGTGACCACTAAAGCAATGGCATCACTAAAGACAGGGGTTGAAGAAGCCACACAAACAGTTGGCATGGTTGGAACAGATGTGATGGACACATTGTGAATTTGAGGTGTAAATGACTCCGAAGTCGGAGGGACAGTACATGACCATATGGAACTTGAAAGGGGAGACCTGGAACCAATGATGTCCACCAAAGCATTATATCTTAAAGGCAACGTGACACCAAGGGAAGTAATGCGGAAAGGCAAAGTTCCTGTTGCACGGAAAGGCGTAGTTTCCATGGGAATAGGTATTTCACTTTCTGACAAAAAGGATTCTTCACCAGAGACGGGAGTCGTCTCATCCATGTTGGAGGAAGACATCAGGACTGAAACACTAGGAGGAGTAGTGGGAAAGTCTTCTTCAGAAGGCACCCAAACAGGGTTCCAATTAATATCGTAAGACTCGTCCTCTAGGGCGCAAGAGTTAAGCGGTTGGATACTTGGGATAACAGCGAGAGCATCACTAACAACCGAAACCTCGGGAGCAACAGAGGATGGAGACCCTTGGTCACTTGGAATGGGAGATGAGATCGATCATTCCACCAGGATGATTCAATTCAAAATCCTAGGAAAACTAACGAGAAAGAACCCTACTCAAACTAAACGTAAACAAGATCTAATAGGGTAAATGTGAATGTGGCCAAATAAAATTTAAGGCACAGGAACAAAACTTGACCTTTTCATCTTTAAAGAGTTGAGAAAAGGACAAAAATATGACTCTAGTCACCTTCGAATATTTAATGATCCTGAAGTGACAAGTGCTCAAATGGACCTTTTCTTTTAGGGAGTCCGAAAAGGAACGAAAGTGATTACTCTAGAGAACTAGGCAAAAGATTTACCAAACAACCCATAAAACTACATATACACCTTGGCAGTCATATGAAAACTAAGGACTTTCCATATGACAGTCAATCTTCCCGAATGCTGTGTTCGGTGCGTTACGATTTGCAAGGCGGCAGACATGGCTTCCTAAGGATATAGGATGATAACCTAGTGTGTTCTCCCAACATATACACGACGGTACATGGGAGCACAATCCGTACTAGACCGCTATAGAGTCATAGAAAGAGGAATCACCCAACCTTGAGTGAGAACAATAGTGACTAGGTTTAACAACGCTGGAGCACGTCTCTAGCCTAGACCTCTAAGTAATGAGTGTTATGTTCCAATGCATTGTTAGATTTATTCAATTCATTTTAAAGTTGATCTTGAATTATGTTTCAGTTTTCAGGCCTTACCGTATGTATACAACAAAACCTAGGATGCAGCTAGAATGAATGCAATATCCTTTTACTTCAATGAACACATACCTATGGGAGGATAGAGAGATAATTCCCAAACCAAGAAAACCAAGATGAGCAAATGCAATCACACAATGCATACAGACATCAGTTCCTACAGTGAATGGATACTACTAATGAGAGATTTTATCATTCAATTTCCAATATGCAACCTTGAAATGCAAATTCACTTTCAATTTCGCACACTAAATGAATGCAGTCTTTTGATTTTTGATGTTTTAAATTCAAAGAAACAAACAAGCAAGTGTGAAAGAACCGGTTGATCCAAACAATTGTGATCTATGTTCAATAGTGAAAAGAAATTGAATCAATACCAAATATTGGTTCAATAATTGTCACTAAAAAATCAGCCAACAACAAGGAATGAGGAAGGCTAAATCAAACCAACAAGAAAGCTGCAAATGAATCTTGAGCAAACCAGCAACCAAGCCAATTGATTCAAGAAACTTGAAATAATGAACTAGGTCACACAGGCAAAAATGCAAGATTCATTCAAAAAAGCCAAGGAAAGATTTCCTTAACCAAAAACAGTGAAAAACAAATGAATGAGGAAGTGGAAAAGGCAAGGGATCAACAAGACTGGCAAACTCAGGAGGCAGAATTGAGAAAATCAATTCTATAGGTATCGTCGCGAGGACAACATAAGCAACTAGCCCTGATAAGTAGCTAGCCGTAGCAATAGGGCGACGTTGTCGCGGAAGTACACGACTTTTCCATGATGGATTTTCAGAGTCATCGCGACTGTGAGACGTTATTAAGTGACGCACAGGATCTTACAAAAGGGTGAGCATGATGATAGCGCAATTGTTAAACTATGTTCCGCGATGATGTAAAAAACAATGGCAAATGAGCCAAAAAATCCCAAACAAGAACCAATCAATCTAACAGACAACAAAGGGACTTCCTAGATTGATCTAGGTGACCCAAAAGACTAACAATTAATCCCCAAAAACCAAGAGAGACCAAATCAAAATCAAAACAAGAGAAAAGAGAAGAACATAGGACAGACTCCCCAGCGGAGTCACCAATTTGTGATGCAGGAAAGTGTTCCCTCTGCGGATAGAGGAAACCCCTCTAGCCCTAGAGTGGGTCTAGTCACAAACAAGGATAGATCAACAATAGATTTCCTTAAACAGTCATAGTTGGAGGCCTACCTCAACCGGTGGTTGATGGAGTTTCGTCGTGCTGCTCCAGATTTCGCTTCCTTCTCCTCAATGAGTGATCAACCTGAAACAATGGAAAGGAAATAGAACAAAGCACGTAACCGGAAAACAACAACGATCTTTTTACTCACAAAGTCAAGAATTCATGAGCTATCGAGTAAATTACATACAAGACATAGGAAAACATCATTGATTGCATTAATAATGAAATAAGAGCAAGCTTACAACCGAAGTCTTGACGTTGCAAGCCTGCTCAGAGGGATCTAGCCAGCATGTTCTTCAAACATTCACTCTTTGAAGATGGATCTCCCAACACACAAAGTCTCTCCCTCACTCATAAGTGTTACATAAAGTCAAGGGCACTTCACAACCTTCCACAAGCTATCAACACTCTCACACTTGTCACACCCACACTAGCTATCTATCAAACTCAAAAGCACTAACAACACTGCTCAATCCAAGAATTTACCAACTAGCTGATCATAGCAAAGGTGGGTGTTTAAATAGGAGAAGGAGTCTCCATGAAAGGTGGAAGAGATAGATTATCCCCAAGGAAGGTAGCACAATTGATGGAACTGCCATACCAGAGAAGGAAGGGCGACACAAACTATGCCAACAACCAGGTCTAGAGTCATCCAGAAGGCCGACTGTTGGAACAAATTTGCCCAATCTGGATCATCACGAGTGTATAACAGAGCTTTAGTGCTGACATCGCTAATAATTAATGTAGCTAGTCATACCATCGATAAATATAGAAAATAGCCTCACAACGGGGCATGAAATTGACCGTCACGGGAAACAGATGTACTTCCACGCTAGAAGTGCGGCTGGACTGTTTAAGATCGCTGTTCAGTGCATATATTAAGTCCATAGTCGTGATGAGGTAGATAACTTAGGAAAAGTGGGTTAATTGGCCGCATAAGAGAGCATTTGTTAAGTATGATCATGTTTAACTTGGACACATGACACGGTAGAAGGACTGGGAGTGAAAGAAGTGACAAATTACTGTGTAACAGGGGGAGAACCTCATCCACTCACATATGTGGATGAGAGGGACACCACTACATTTCATTATTGATAGTAGGAGTTGGAAGAATTTAATGTTGGCCCAAGTCATCAGAAGAAAGAATATTTCAATAATATCACGAGCCTAGCCATCCACCATTATATTTTTGAGTTAAGGAAAAGAAATCAAAGTCAACAAACAACATCACATATCCTATGACATAAATCCCTTGAAAAGTGAGGTATTATGTGATATTTCCCTAACTGAAAGTTTGTGATGCTCTTTTAGGACAACCTTATTTGTGAAAACATCATGCTATTTATGAGCCATGACCTTCTAGTGGAATTGTTACTTTGGGATGTCAACCCTATAGGATACCAAAGGTAATTTTTGATTATTGAAATTTCATAAGTCTCTTCAAAACAATGCCAAAAGGAAATTTATTTGTTCTCCAAGTTTCCCATCTTCATGGAGCGGTAAAAAGGTGAACAAAAGGTCATTATGACCACCAAAATTTTAGCAAAATGTCTTTGTTGGGTGTGACTTTTTACTTGTTTTCTGCACCTTCTTTCCCTAGTTTTGATCCTCTTATCCTCCAGGCCTATGAACTTTACATGATTAATCACCCTTTTTCTCACTTTTATAACCTATTCCACTGTCATGTTATTTTTCCATATTTTACTGAATAATACAATACTTTATTCCTTTTTGTGGCTAACGGGGGTGAGCATTGGAGGAGTATTGTGGAAGCTCTTATCCTTTTTAGGTTTTGCTTGCAGGAACGAGGATATGGAGTAAACATGCAACACTGATAAATTACAAAGCAGGGTAGAGCAGTTCGCTGTTACACCCTGTATACTATTACAAGTTGTTGTTGCACATTGAATGTTGTTACAGGATGTTGTTACACTATGTGTTGATACAAAGGTCCGCTATTACACCAAGGGTGTTGTCGCTAGTGATTGTCGTAACATCCTAAATTGTTATTCACTCGTAGGATGTTGTTGCATTGGAGATGGAAAGTGTGGGCACTATTCCACATAACAGTTGTCCGCAATAGGAATTGTTTATTTTGGAAGCAACAAATCCAAGTGGTTGCAATCCTAACTAATGTATATTTTTATTTTGGGCATGTAATAGCTATAAAAGAAACTTTATTTCCTATGTACAAGCGTGACACATAGAAGAGTACTGTTACTCTGCTTCTGTAACTCTGAATTGTTTTTAATATTAATCACTATGGTGATGCTGTTACTGCTCTTTAGCTGATTCGTTAATTAATTTCGTGTTATTCCTGTGCCCCTGCAAAGGAGGAAGGGCCCTCGTCTTTGGCAGGGAATGTAGTGGTAGAGGTAGTGTACATTCTGGTTTCGTTATTTATTGTATGGTTTATTACTGTTGTTGTACAAACTATGAATTACATTCACTGATGTTCCAATTTATATTATTCTATTACACTGAGCTAATCAAATAGAATGGTAGTAACTAGATGGAGTAGATATTACTCACTATGTGGCGCGCCCTTACCTTGGTAGTTACGAAGTGTGATTTCAATTCTATGGAGTGTTTTTTTATTTCTACATGAATGATTTGATTTCAACAATTTGATTGAGCAACATATTTTTCCGTTCTTTCCATTTTTCATTCTTGGCTGTACTGTATTGGCACAAACAATGCGGATTCCATTGAAACATCAAGATCTACCCTAGGTTGACAATTAAATGTTGCAGTCTTAGTCAATTAGGATTGATTAAAAAAACAATACATTTTGGTGCCATTGCCAGGGATGGAAGTTGACGATACATTCAGCCAAGTTGTTTGTTTGATGATAGAGTGTTCATAGTCCACATTCATTGGGTAGTAAGAAGAGAGGTAAGAACCTACGCATTGCTCTAACATACTTGGGGGGCTCACCATTTTGACCACTAGGGAACTTAGGGAATGACATTTTGGTGTTTTTTTTAGCATGTCCTCAGCTCTTTAGTTGCTGGGTGGTAAGACGAGAGGTAAGAACCTGCACATCATCCTAACATACCTGGGTAGACTCACCACTGTCGAAGATTGAGACACTTAGGGTGTGAATTAATACACCTAGGGTCCATGTGTACAGATATAGGAACTATAGAGATACCAAAACTACCCCCACTCTAATTAGTCATAGGAAAAACAGGTTGTAAAAAGTAAAGGAAGAGTGTAGACTTGGGAAGGAAAACATTTATCCAGGAACTAATCTCTAAGACAGAAAAATAATAGTCAAGATCTCAAAGGGATGTGAGGAAAACATGGCCACAAAAATTTGTCACTCCCATAACAAGGGTAGAAACCTTTGATTCCTCTATCTCAGGGCCATAGCATTCCAAAGCTAGCACCCACACTCCTAAGATCAAGAATCCAATCCAACAGTAGTAGGGAGAAGCTAGTAGCCATAACTTAAGGACTGAGGGACAAGGGGAAACTGAGGGGGAACATAAAACACCTTAGACAGGAGATCACCTATTGGTTTATCAATATCTAGATACAGGTAGCGTGGTGAAACGGCTAGCCCCAAGGATACGTGAGCCATCAATCACACCTGCAAGACCATCACAAGAACAATTTGAAGGATGTGTGTTACAACAAGGGTTAGAATGATTAGTAATGGGGGACAACAATGACAACGACGCTAAAATATTTGCCACCATTACCACCTTTGAGTTCCCAATCAGGGATATCAGAGGTGAAGCTTTTATGAAAAATATTCCTGTATCATCCTTACCATCCTTCGAGGGGATGACTGTGGAAGATCCAGACGCCTTTTTATTTGAATTTGATGTCTTATGCAAAAGTTATGATTATACCTCAGATGCTTAGAAATTGAAATTATTTCCTTCTACTTTAAAAGGGGTAGCCTTGAGATGATTCATGGGACTAGGCTCCGCTTCTATTTGAACATGGAATGATATGAAGGAGATGTTCTTATCAAAGTACTAAGACTATTACAAAACCAGGGACTTAAGGGAGGAGGTATTTAGAATGACACAGAAGGAGGATGAGAGTCTGGAAGATTATGTAGAGCGGTTCCACTATAATATGCACAGGTCTAAACACAATGATTTAGACCATGAAAGCTTGAAGACTATATTTATCAGAGGAATGATGGATGACTACCTTGACACCTTGAACCTATTAGGGAAGGGAGATATATCGCAAGAACCATTCGCTGAAATTGTAAAGCTATATCTAAGATGCTCTAGAGGATCGTCTAAGGGAAGGAGCACAATTCAAGATGCCTCTATTCGAATACAAAAATCTATAGGATGAGGAGTGACCAGAGCAGAGATTGAGATTTTTTTTGAAAATTTATAGACGGGTATTCTCAGTACTCTCTTTGCCCATATAACAATAGCGCAAATCAAGAAGACATAAGAAGAAGCTGATACACCTTTGGCTATGTTCTTAATGAATTTTTAGAAGAAGCATCCTTTGAGGGAATGCGAATTGCACAACATCAGTTTTTGTAATATTTGCAAGCTGGAACATTCAACAGGACAATGTCTAGAGCTTCCTAGACTGAAGGCAATCTTAGAGAGTCAAGCGAGGAGGTGCAGTCCTCTTATTTCGTCGCACTAAGGAGGCCATGGAAACCACGACATCCAAGTATGTGTCAATATTTTTCCTCTTTCAATTCGTGGAACAATGCATATAATACTCAACAATATCCATGAAAATATCCTACTCCTTCTTCAACACAGTTTCCTTCACCCTGGAACCAGTGGTCTCCATCTCCCTCTATCCAATATCCTCAATCTCAAGCATATCCTTAGAATTGGAACTGGAGAGGAAATGCCAAGAATACGGCTTTACCTAGATTACCCATGCAACAATAGCTGCAGTTACCTCATTTCCAAACTCTTGTTCCTACACTACTTGTGCGACCCCAACTAACTGTGCAACTTAACCCAAACCTGAACTAAAGCAGCTCAGGGCATAGAGGCTCCGACTACCTTCCAGACCTACCTTATTACCCCTGTGGGGCTTAATGAAATTCAATTGCGATCGGGTAAGGTAATTAAACCAAGTCACTCCCCTAACATTACAGAGGAGGAATGTGAACCATTTTGAAGAGATACCAGAGGCTCTAAAGTGGCTGCTGTGCCTATAACAACTAATACAGAGGAATATGTTACATCTGAAACAACTGAATCAACTATTATAACTCAGGACCATCCGTATCCTTAGAGATTGGCTGAACCTGGAATGAATTCACAACATGAATCTAATTTTCTTAGGGAGTTGCAAAATATGCTTGTGCGAATTCCTCTGCTGTAAGCCCTTAAAGAAGTACAAATCTATGCTAAAACAATGAGAGGTTTGCACATCAAGAAATCTGGGAGGAAGCTTAAAGACCCTGTTACCATACATGTGATGGGGAAATTATCCGAATTAATGTATGCTCAACCTCTTCTAACTAAGTATAATGATCAAGGAAATCCTACGATTACTATTTACATTAATGATCAACCCGTAGGTAACACATTGATCGATCTTGGGGTTGCCATTAATGTAATGACAAAGGACCTCTTTACCACTCTCGGGCTACAAGGACTTGAACATACTCCTATTATACTTGAATTAGCAGACATGTCCTTTGTTAAACCTGAGGGGGTGTTAGAGGATATAGTGATTACAATAGCTTCCTGGAGGTATCCGCCTAAATTTCTTATCTTACAGCCCAAATCCAATTTGGGGGGACATGCTTTGATATTAGGGAGACCTTGGCTAGCCACTACAGATGCATTTATAGGTTGCAGATCTAGATCTATGGTGATCTTGGATGGCCAGGCAACAAAGAACCTTAATCTTTAGCCCCCAAAACCAAATCTAGATTTATATAACCCTTGGTGGGATGATTTTGAGCCTGAATCAGATCTTTCCTTACCCCTCCTCACTTTGGGGAAAGACCAATATTTCAAAGATGATATAGAAGATGACATCATTAATGGTTTTATTAGTAATTTGCTTTCTGTAACTTCTGTTAAAATGGCAAATGAGGAAGACGAGGTGGAAATTATAGATTTTGAAAAAATGAGAACCACTCCGAATATTGACAATAGTCCAATTGAAATATAACCAAGACAATTTTTGAATATTAACACCAACATGATTTCTGCACAAAGTCAACTGTTGTTATAGATGTTGCAGAAATACAAAAAGGCATTTGCATGGGACTATACGGATATGAAAGGGATCCACCCTAACCTATGCACTCACCCTATTTATTTGAAGGATGACTGTAAACTAGTCAGACAACCACAATACCACATGAACCCTGCATTGAAGGAGGTAGTGAAGGAAGAATTACAAAAGCTCCTGAGTGCTGATTTTATTTATCCAAAATCTAACAGTCAGTGGGTGTTTCCTCTTGTCATCATTCCTAAGAAGAATGGCAAGTGGAGAGTCTGTTTGGATTACATAGAACTCAATAAGGCCACTCAAAAGGACCATTTTCCTTTGCCATTTATAGATCAGGTCCTTGATACCCTTTACGGAAAGAAATTCTTTTCATTTTTAGAGGGTTTAGTGGCTACAACCAAATACAGATTGCCCTAGAGGATCAAGATAAAACAACCTTTACTTTCCCTTGGGGAACCTTCGCATATATAGTACTCCCTTTTGGAGTCTGTAATGTGCCAACAACTTTTCAAAGGGAAATATTGGGGATTTTTTCTGACTTGTTGAATGACTACCTTGAAATCTTCATGGACAATTTTACACCTTATGGAGATGATTTTGAATAGAATTAGATATTCTAGAAAAATTGCTGGAATGATGTGTACACACTAATGTTGCTTTGAGCACTGAAAAATGTCACATGATGATGACTGAAGGGATTGTGCTCAGACATTACATTTATGATGACGGAATCAAGGTAGACCATCCAAAAATAGAGGTAGTTCTGAAAATTCAAACCCCGAAGACACAATAAGAGGTATGTAGTTTCTTGGGGCATGCAGGGTATTACAGGAGATTTATAGGATAGTAAAGTGTGAGTAGGCCTTTTTAAAGCTGAAATGCTGTTTATCAGTAGCTCCAGTCTTGCGAGGACCTAATTGGAAACTTATATTTCACATAGCTACAGATGCATATGATATTGTTGTAGGTGCTCTTTGGCCAACTAGAGGATAAGAAACCTTATGCTATTTACTACATAAGCAAAAATCTAACCCCGACTGAGCTCAACTACACAGTGACCGAGAAGAAGTTCTTAGTAATCGTGCATGCTATTAATAAATTTTGACATTATATCACCGAGTATCAAGTATTTGTAGACATTGACCACTCTTCCATTCATTTTTTAATGAATAAGCCAATTACCAATGGTAGAATCACATGCTAGTTATTGGTGTTATAAGAATTTGTTATCACAATTGTCGATAAACTTGGATAAGATAATGTAGTAGTTGATTTTATTTCTAGGTTAACTATTGATGATAGTTGCATTCCTACTAAGGATTCTTTCCCTGATGAATATCTCTTTGCTATTTCTACTTACTCACCTTGGTATGCAGATATAGACAATTATCTTGTTGTAGGGAAGTTTCCACAGTATTTGTCCTCCAAGGAGAAAATAAAGGTTATAAAACAAAGTGCTATTGGTACCTGGATAGATGGGAATCTCTATCACACTGGACCAGATTTCCAAATCAAACGTTGTGTTGGAGAAGATGAGATCTTTGACATCCTTAAAGCTTGTCACGAGGAACCTTATGGAGGGCACTTTGTAGACAAACATACAAGGTACAAAGTCCTTTCGATAGGGTATTATTGGCCAACAATATTTCAGGATGCCAAGAAGTTGGTGAAGGGATGTGATAGTTGCCAAAGGATGGGCCAACCAGTGCAATTAGATGAGATGTTGTTACAACCCCAAATCGTCTTAGAACCTTTTGAGAAATGGGCCCTAGATTTTGTGGGACCAATTAAACCTTCATCAAGACATATATCTTACATCTTGGTCTGCATTGACTATGTCACAAAATGGGTTGAGGCAAAGGCACTAACCAGAGCCACAGAGCTGGTTGTTTCAGACTTTATTTTTGAAGACATCTTTGTCTGATTTGGCATACCGAGGGAGATAGTCATAGATAGAGAGCCCTAGTTTACATCCCATATGATCTAGAAGTTGGATGAAAAATATAAAAGCCATCATAGAATCACAACACCTTATCAACCACAAGAAAATGGCCAAGTGGAAAGCACTAACAAAGTCATTGAGGGGATCCTTACTAAGATTGTGGTTAGTCACCGAAGGAATTAGGCCAAAAAACATTAAGAAGTATCGTGGGCATACAGGACTAGATGGAGGAATACCACGAGATTCTCACCATATGAACTTTTGTATGGAAAAAATCCCTTATTCCCTATTGAGTTCGAAATCAAGACACTAAGAACAACATTGCAAATAAATTTGGATCTGGGTACAACAAAAAAGCAGAGATTGAACCAGCTCAATTAATTGGAGGAGAAACGGTTAGCTGCTATCCAACAAACAAGATTATCCAACAACAGAGAGCTAAGTGGCACGACAGATTCATCTAGAAGAAGTTCTAGAAATGTGATTGGGCTCTCTTATACAACTCAAGATTCAAAGACTTCAAGGGTAAGCTCTGCACCATATGGCCAGATCCCTATGAGGTAGATGCAGTGTTTGACAATGAGATTGTAAAATTGGTGACCACTGACAGAGCGAGGAAACCATTGCTTGCAAATGGGAACCATCTTCGATTATATCACAAAATTGCTTCAAGGGATTCATTCATTAACATTGTCACAAATTCAGATCATCAAATTACAGGAACAGGGGAAAACCCCCCTGTACTGCAAAAATTCTATTTTTTTTCCAGTAAGTGTAACAACTGAAGATTAACCATGGTTGGTGGTTGTTACACCTTAAAAAAAAAAAAAAAAAAAAAAAAAAAAAAAAAAAAAAAAATAAAAAATAATAATAAAACATTCGCAGTGAAAACTTTTCCGGGCGCAAACAGAAAATTTCTATAGCAGTTGAAAACCACCTCTGGCCGCTGTTCAGACTCTGTAACAACATTTGTTATTTCAAAGCATACTTTACGATAACGTTTTTACATGATATTTTCTTCTCTATTTTTGTAAAAATTAATAATATATAATATTCATCTTGGTTGTTACACCAGTAACAGCTAACGACTTCTAGAAATAAGTGGAATAAGATATTTTATTGCAATAGACATCAGGCATCATCATGGTTCTTGTCGTTGGATTTAAGTTCACACATCTCGCCACCGGAGCTAAGTTCGCACATCTCACCACCAATGACTTCTCCCCACGTCACCCAGGTATGTCATACAAATGTAATATCATTATTCACTTTATTCTGTAATCATGTCAACTCAACATGAAATCCATTTTGATGGCTGAGGTCGACTGTCACATTTAAGCTGGGAAGGGGGCGAATCATATTGTGACATGACCTTTACATGACCTGTGATTATTCAAAAAACCCACAATTCAGGCATGGTGATCTGATAATTATTGTTACTTAATGCCCGATCATACCGAAAAGGGAAGTGTACCTTCAACGAGACCTCCAATAACCTAGCATTAATAAGGAAATATTATTGTGCAATACAAACCATGATTGCAAAATCCTAATTTGAAATCTTCAGCTACACCACCCTACCATGTACCCCTGCGGGAGCATTACATCCCCATTCAGAGTGCTCAAAGAGGTGGGAAAATAAAAGTTGGAGGCTGAAACAACTAAGTAGAGTGCCGACTACCTCAGAAATTCTGAAGGAAAGGAAAAGGAAGGAATCAACATTGAATTTGCATAGCAATGGGCAGAGCAGAAATTCAACATGAGTGAGGGTCAATAGAAGCCTTGGAGAATTGCCCTAAAGCATGCCATATTTTAAAGGACGTAGGTTGGTTTGAGTTCTTCTAGGGGTTGGAGGGATCAAACAGTGGAGTTTCCATGAAATTTGCGAAGAATTTAGAGATATATTAGATGGAGGTTAGGGGGTTGAAGCTGGTAGTTAGAGAAGAGGTGATTGCTCGAGTGACGATATTACTAGTGGAAGGAAAGATGTGGTTTAATATGAAGGTTAATGACCCCTCCCTGAAGGGGGATTTCCTCTAAGAGGAAGAGTCACTGGTGAAGAAAGGGAGGGGGATTGACATGTTGTCACTTCCCCAACCATTGGCTGTTGTTGCCCTCTACCTCATCAAGTACATTACCTGCGAGGGTAGGGCAAAAATTATGTTCAATTACCAGTTTCCATTGCTAAATCACCTTTGGAATCGAAAATAGATAAATCTTCCCTGCTTCTTACTAGGAAACATTAAGCATATGGCTGCAGCTGTGAAAACCGCTGCATATCTAGAAACATTCGTCACCAACCATGGTCTCATGAAGCTCATTGTATTGGAGACCTTAAGCTGCCAGGGTAGAAATTGGGAGGAATTTATGAGGAATAAGGTCAGGACCACCCACAGGAGGCAAACCGGGATGTACGAGGAAGCTCTAGCAGTGACAAAGTAGTAACCCCAGCCTTTGACAGTAAGGGTTGGTAAGAGGCCAATAGACAAACCAATTGGTTATAGGCGGCCAAAGTAGAGAATAAGGGTTAGTGGGCACCCAAAGTCCTCATCCATGTCAAATAAGAACAAAGTGGCAGTAGAGCAGAAGGAAAAGGAGCAGGCTCAGCTAGAGGAACCTTCTTCACCTGGTAAGAGCAAAACTCAATCCTTGATGTTAAAAATTGAAAATTTAGAAAAAGAAAATAGAGAATTAAGGGAACAACTAGCAGATGGGAAGGCATAGGAAAGAGCCCCAGGGTTAGACACTTTGGCTAAGGCCGTGGATAGGGCCAGGAAGGGAGATATCTCGAGTACTTTGTGCACAACCTATGTTGAGAAGCTGGTGACAGCGGGGTTTAGAGTCTATGCAGTAGATACCATCTCGAGGGAAACACAAACTAAAATTTAGGAAGCTAACACACAAAAGCCCATTGAGAACATTGCTGTTACACAAGAACCAACAACTAAGATCACACAGTCCATAGAAAATAATATGGTAACGGATACACAGGAGCCCTTGGCTGACATTAGTGTTACACACGAACCAATAGTGGAGGCAGAAGTCAGCCACGGAAAGGAAGGATAAGCTGACATCCACAAGCCTGTGGTTCACACTGCTATTACACAAGAACCACCAGTGGAGACTGAAGCCTACCTAGGGAAAAATGATATGCAAAAGTCTATGGATTACATTGCTTCTACACAAGAACCAGAAGTGGGAGTGGAAGCTGATCAATGAGAGAAGGAAACTATAACGAAATCCATTGATGAAGCTACTATTACATAAGAAGTAGCAGCCGAAGTGGAGAAATTTCACCCTTGGGAGGCTATTACACCCTCAATTGATAGTGCATGTGGGAGAACACCGGGTCCTAATGAAGGATGGTGTTTTGAAAAGATGTTGTTGTTACCAAAGATATAGAAATGGAAGCAATGTTGGGTGTGGAGCCTGATTATCTTCTTTATTCATAGGTATCACTGCATTGAACCCTAGTTCGTAGTGTGGTAGAAACACTGTCTGTAATATTTTCACTTCAAGGGGGGTCTGAGGGGGGCAGCTGCGATCTTTGGGAGGCTAGTAAAGAAATGATTTGGTTACAAAGGTTTCTAGATGAATTGGGTAAGAAGCAGGAGTTGGGCAGGTTATATAGTGACAGCCAGAGATACATCCATCAAAGAACTCTGCATTTCTTTCCAAGACTAAACATATATAGCTCAAGTACCATTTCATACGGTCAACATTGAAAGATGGACAGTTGAAGCTGAAAAAGATACAAACTAGCGAGAATCCTGTAGATATGTTAACAAAAGTTGTAACCAAGGAGAAACTGAGATTCTGCTCAGTTTCAATTAGTCTTCAAGTATGATGAAGAAGATGAGAAACATCTAGGTCCAAAGTGGAGTCATTGTCCAACAAATGAAGCAGCTATGGAGTTGCTATAATCAGTCTCCAAGTGGGAGATTGTTAGATGTGGAGCCTGATTATGTTCTTTATTCAGAGGTATCACCGCATTGGACCCCATTTCGTTATGTGGCGGCAATGCCGCAAGTAATATTTGCTCTGCAAGGGGGTTCCAGGGGGGGGCGGGGGGGGGGGCAACTGTGATCTTTGGGAGCCCCCCCCTAGTGGGGGATCGGGGGCAACGCCGCCAAATATAAAAATAGATGTAAAATTTCCATGTAAAATGTTGTAATTTCGTAGTCAATTTGGGTCGTTCATTAGGGGGAGATCTGATAGTAGAAGTTATGTTTAATTTAGGGTTTTTTTTTCCCTAGAAGGAAACCCCTTGCTATATATGAGGGAATTGTTTTGCGTCTATGTAGATCTGTATTCTGAGTGAGAAAGAGAGAAGAGATTGTGTTAGAGCGAAGAGGGTATTACAATAGATCTGTTGTAGGTTGTATCTCTTCAATTTGATGGATAATATAAAAGGAAGGATTGGCTATTTCTCCGTGGACGTAGCCCAAATTGGGTGAACCACATATATTTGTGTCTCTCTTTTTTATGTGTTTTATGTGTTTATATTTCTATAGTATTTTTATGTGTTCCATCACTCTGTAACATATAATTTTCTAACAAGAAGCAGGAACTCTCTCTACAAGAGGGGGTGATCTTTCTGAAGGCACACAAAAGGATGATGGATTCCCTTAGGGAAAAGTGGTTAAAGGAAGAATGGGAGAGAGAATGGGAAGCATGGAGGCACAAGGAAGCCATGAAGAAGAAGGATGAATAACTGTATCAGTTACAGCAACAGGTCTCAGACCTAATGAATGACAAGACCAAGCTCTGTGATCTTGCCTAAACATGCTAGCATGCAAGAGGCCATCCCCATCATATGTAGTGTTCCTTAGGGAATGCTATTATTTATTTCAATTGAAAGTAGTCTTTGAGAATAGGTCTTATTTGGGTTCTTCAACCCGAACTTTTCTTGAGATTTTTCTCTCCTGCGAATTTGACGAACATAGCTCACTTTGTGAGCTATTTTTACATAATATCATGTGTGAGTATGTTAGCATGAAAATGGTAGAAAGTGTTTTCTCCTATATGGGAGATTTTCAGTTGCAGACCTTTCTTTCGTTTATGAGGAACCATATTGAGTGGAATATGGCCATGAAATCAACATAAATTAATGAAGAAAGGACATTATGGGTCAGAGAAGAACCAGGGATGCTTTATGAACTCAGGAGTGAGTTTAAGCTGTTCCTGATCACTCCAGAGATTAGGGAATAGTCATCATCTATAGGAAAAGGATTGTGAGGATCTGTCTCAATTTGCATGTACATATGAAAAGCCGAGCACTAGCAGGATGCTTAAATGCACTGAAGCCTATAGCGCCGAGTTTCAAGAAAGGGATCCTTTTGAATACATAAATTTCATGGCTGCTGTTACATGGGTACCTGAGTATGTTTGGATCATGTAGACATTGGGGGCATTCTAGATTAGGCTTAGATTTAAATTTCCTTTGATTTGGTTGACAATAGAAGAGTATAAGCTAGAATACCACCTATGTGATTATGAAGAAGAATCCTGGCCACATCAGTTGATGGCCATTCAAGGGTACCGAGCTCCGAGTGAAGACACTACTGGTGCTTACAATTTTATAGACTTGCATCGAGGGTATAGCAGGACAAGTTGAGATTCTGCATGGGGATATGCAGTTACTTCAGTTGGGGGGAGATGTTGGGTGTGACTCTTTACCTGTTATCTGCACCTTCTTTCCCCAGTTTTGATCCTCTTATCCTCCAGGCCTATGAACTTTATATGATTAATAACCCTTTTTCTCACTTTTATAACCTATTCCACTGTCATGTTATTTTTCCATATGTTACTCAATAATATGATACTTTATTCCTTTTGTGGCTAATTGGGGTGAGCATCGGAGGAGTATTTTGGAAGCTCTTCTCCTTTTTAGGTGTTTCGTGAGGGAATGAGGCTATGTAGTAAACAAACAACACTGATCAATTACATAGTAGGGTAGAGCAGTTTGCTGTTACACCCTGTATGCTGTTACAAGTTGTTATTGTACACTGAATGTTGTTACATGATGATGTTACACTATGCGGTGATACAAAGGTCCACTATTACACAAAGGGTGCTGTCATTAGTGATTACCATAACATCCTGAATTGCTATTGACTCGTAGGATGTTGTTGCACTAGAGCTGGAAAGTGTGGGTACTATTCCACATAACAGTTGTCAGCAATAGGAATTGTTTATTTTGGAAGCAATAGAACCAAGCGGTTACAATCCTAACTAATGTATATTTGTATTTAGAAATAGGTTGTAACTACTTTTATTTTTGATCAGCATGAGAATTGTGAGATTCTCATGACTGATCTGTTTCTAATTTCGGGCAAGTAATAAATATAAAAGAAACTCGATTTCCTATGTACAAGCGCGACATATAGAAGAGTACTATCACTTTGCTTCTGTAACTATGAATTATTTTTAATATTAATCACTACGGTGATGTTGTTACTACTCTTCAGCTCATTCATTAATTAATTTCGTGTTATTCATGTGCCCCTGCTAAGGAGGAAGGGCCCTCCTCTTTGGTAGGGACTGCAGTGATAGAGGTAGTGTACATTCTGGTTTCATTATTTTTTATATGGTTTCTTGCTGTTGATGTACAAATTGTGAATTACATTTGCTGTTGTTCCAATTTATATTATGCTATTACATTGAGTTAATCAAATAGAATGGTAGTAACCAATTGGAGTAGATATTAGTCACTGTGTGGCGCGCCCTTACCTTGGTAGTTGTGAAGTGTGATTTCAATTATGTGGAGTGTTTTTTAATTTCTACATGAAGGATTTGATTTCAACAATTTGATTGAGAAACATCTTATACTTTTCTTTCCATTTTTCATTCTTGGCTGTAGTGTATTGACACAAACGGTGCAAATTCCATTGAAACAGCAAGACCTACCTTGGGTTGACAATTAAATGTTGTAGTCTCGGTCAATTAGGATTGATTAAAACAACACTATAGTATCTTTACATAGTATAGGCAAGTGGACAAGATTATAGAGAATATAAACACATATTCACTTCACCTATAGGGGCGCCTCTGCATTTCCGGGTTAAACATACACATACATGGGATTAAAATCTTCCATACATTAAACATATCTATAACAGATCTCTCCACAAATATATTGGTCAAATCCTATTTTAGATGTGCTTAGGGCTCTAGTGATTAGCTCCCATTGATGTAGGTATTCATATTGCATATTGAATGAAATAGTCTTCCCATATTTAGACCGAGGTTGACCTAGTAGCCAAATTTCTTGAATGGATGCAAAATTTTCAAAAAAAGGTTCATGATATCTTACAAGAGGCTAAGGAAAAGTAGAAACAATGATATGATCAACATCAGGTTCCACACAATTTTTAGGTTGGTGATAAGTTGTGGTTTAATTTGTAGAAAGATCACTTTATAGGACCTCATAAGAAACATAGACCACTCTGATATGAGCCTTGCACCATCAGAAAGGTTGTGGGTGAAAATTAATTTGAATTGATTATTCCTTCTTTCCTTCGGTTGCACCTAGTATTTAATAATTTGGAGCTCCTCTTACCATATTCATCACTTTTAGTAGAAGGTGTTTGAGAAATTAGACCTTACAAAACTCAAACCCAACTATTCAAAAGGATACAATGGATTGGATCATGGAGACCAAAATTTTCCAACATAAAACACAACTCTATTGGGTTGTTAGAGTATGATAACTTCTTGGTAAGTATCTCACTAATACTCAAATTTATAAAAAAATTCTCCATCTCCTGTAATAAATTTACACAATGGAGACCATTACTCCCTAGGGGAGGACTAATCCACATGGATATTGATGACCATCCACTTCTTCCGATGCATCAACACAGTTATTAATTGGTTTTTTACCATTTGTAGTTTATGATCTTGTGGTTTTTTTGAAGCATGGTATACACCCATGTACTTATAGTTTGGGGAAATAATAATAATAATAATAATAATAATAATAATAATAATTTGGTGATACTTTTTTTTATCATTAGTGGACTATTGGGTTGTTAGAGTGTGATAGCTTCTTGGTAAGTGTCTCACTAATACTCAAATTTAGAAAAAAAATCTCCATCTCTTGTAATACATTTACGCGATGGATACCATTAATCCCTAAGGGAGTATCAATCCACATCGATATTGATGACCATCAACCTCTTCCAATGCATCAACATAGTTATTAATTTGTTTTTTACCATTGGTAGTTTATGATCTTGTGGTTTTTTCGAATCATGGTAGACACCCATGTACTTATAGTTTGGGGATATAATAATAATAATAATAATGTGGTGATAGTTTTTTATTATTAGTGGTTTATGAGCCCATGGTTTTTGTAACACATGGTATATGAAAATAAACTAAATAATAATAAAATAGTGAAAGGACCACTTCTAAGTGAAAAGGAATTGTAAGTAATATATATACTAGCCTCTCATTTGTCATTTGTAAAGAAAGCTCATTCCTACATGATGTAGACAAATTATTTTGCTATTTAATAATGTCAAGCAGACATAAAGTATTTTTCTATTTAAAGAATTTAGTTACCATATTATAATTCTCTCTACTGTATTTTTCTCTATTTGTGGCATATTTCCTTACATACCTTTCATTTCATTCCTTACCAAGTATGATTAATCGACTATTAAATCATTAGCATATACCAACACTAGAATTAATATCACTAGGGTATCCTTTTTCACTTCATCATTGGCTAGATGTAAGTTAAATTTCATCCCATCCTTTTCAAATTAGTAGGTATTTCTTCTCCCATCATTCATAACTGTTTTATCCAACTAATATGAGCTTCCATGCAAAGTGTGATGATCATCCAAGGAAAAAACATTCAATAGAATTCTATCACTATAACCTCTAATATTAAAATTAATTAAGCAACACTTATTTATGGTGATCTTATGCTCCTTTTTCAACCTTGATTTTGGATTAATTGTACACACCAATTTTAATTTTTGAACAACTTTATTAGACACCAAATTTTATAAACTAATATCATAAATAATTATCTTAAAATTAAAACACTTACCTTCTATATTCATTTTTAAGAGTGTCATTGATCCAGATTTAAATAGGAACACAACAAATTACAGATATAACTGTCACGCGGAATGAGTCGATCTTGTGAACAAGATAGACCTTCCTAGAATCTAAAGAAGACCTAATGACAAGCAAACCAACCAGACACTATCTTTCTCTAAATGTGCTTTTATAAATAATGGAAAACAAGTGTGTTTAAGGCCTACCTTATGTCCAAGTTTGGAGATGCCTTCGCTCCTTTGATCCAAGTAAGTTCCTTTCTTGCAAACCTGCAAGCACAAACAAGGCAAACGATTAAATAGCACCTGAATATCCAATATTATAAAACATATTTATCATGAAAGTCAAGGAGTCCATGAAACAAATAACATGAGAAACTTGTTGAGAAAAATGAGCTTGATTGTATTAATTCAAAAGAGAAGAACCTTACAACCTTTGCCTTGACGTTGTACAAGCTCCTCCCAGGGTCCAACAAGAAGTCTCCTCTACTTTGACAAGCTTCACTCACTCCCTAATGAAGCCAAAAGGGTATGTGATCTCT